>CP139507.1:110990675-111197248 GCA_021014915.2 Artemisia tridentata subsp. tridentata
CTAGCACTCTCATACACAGGTTTATCAACTACATTCTCTTTAGGTTGAGGACTATATTTAAGCTCAGGTAGTTGAAATTCAGGTAGTCCTGTGTGTTCTAAGTCTATGCCTGGGGGTGTTGGAATTCCTCTATAGGGAGGTGGAACTGACTTATAACCTAGGCCTGACTTAGCTTTATTGAGGATCTGACACTCAACAATCTTACTAACACCCTGAGTTGCAAATTCTGTGTGTCAACAGTCATTTGAATGTTCTCCTTTGCTTTCTTAACCTGTTCTAGCTCATGTTTCAACACACTAATTTCATTCTCTCTAAACATTAAGTCTCTCTTAACAATAATCATATCATCAGAAAACTTTGACTCATTACTTTTATAATGAACAATTTGTTCTTCTAACACAGCTAAAGCCCTCTTATGATTTGCTAAGTTAAAAGCAGTTTGGGTTAGCTCTTTTCTCTGATCCTCATATCTTTTCTTAAGAGTTTCTAGATCTTTTAAAGCTTCACAAGATTTAGAACATTTAGAAACTTGTACCTCAGAGTCTGAAAATGCCATGAGAGCAATCTCTGTAGATGCTTCTGCTTCCTCCTCTGCAATGTAGCTCCAGTCAAACCCTAAGCCATCAATGGCAACCATGGCTTTTGAGCTTGAATCAGTAACTTCACAACCCTTGACTTGCTTCCATATCCTCTGCTCTTTCCATCTTGTTGTCTTGGCAATCTGCACTCCCTTGAATAATGACCTTTCTTGTGGCAATTGAAACACTCAATCTTGGACTTGTCATACCCTGCAACATCATTGCTGTTTATGACAATCTTCTTGCCAGTCTTCTTCAAAAATCTCTTAGCTCTCAAGCTGAGAAGAGAGAGCTGCCACTTGATATCCATCTCTTCAATATCATCTTCATCAATCTCTTGAAGATCTTAATGAGTCAACATACTTCCATTGTGCTGAGTAGTCAAGAAAGCACAGTAAGTATTCTGATCCAAGAGTCCATTAGTACTGCTTGAAGTGCTAGCAGTACCAATATTGGAACTAGCAGTACCAACTGCTCCAGTCACTTGAACTTCTTCATCTGGACTTGAGGTACTGTGAGTTGATACAAAGGCCAAATTCCCTGAGCTTGAGCTTGAGCTTGATCCAGCAGTCTTCTTAACATCATGTTCAACTATCTTGAAGTTGTTTATAGAGATCCATTAAGCTCATGGAATCTATATCAGGCTTGTTTTTCCATACAACCACATGCATAGCTTATTCAGTTGGTAGACTCCTCAGAAATTTGGAGTTGAGATCTTCCTGAGGCATCTCAATTCCTAGAACAGCCAGTTGACTCACTAGTTTTTGAAGTCTATTAAACATATGATCTAGTGACTCGTTGCTTGTTGCTGAAAAATTCTCAAACTGTTGCTTGAGAAGGGTCTTCTAAGTTTTCTTGGTGGCTTCGTTCCCACCATATATTGCAACAATAGCTTCAAAAAGGGTTTTAGCACACTTAAACTTGCTAAAATTCAACAACTGATCATTGGGAATAGTCATCAGAAGCAAACTTCTCGCCTTAACATCATTCTTGTGTTGTGCTTTCTCTTCAGTAGTGGTTGGCTTAGTTTGCACCTTAGTTTCAGTGACACCCTCAACAACGGTTGTTGTAGTTGTAGGTTTAAACGAATTCCCATCCTCAATAATCTCCCAGAGAGTATAATCTTGAACTTGGAAGAACTGCTCAATTCTTAATCGCCACATATCGAACTCATTGGGTTTAAGCATTGGAAGCTTAGCAGCAATATTAGTCTGACTTGTTGTTGTCTCCATGTCCATCTTCTTCTTGAACAAATTCGTCTGGATCTTCTAAACCAAAGTATCAGTAACCTGTCTCTGATACCACTTGACCGGATCTACACACACTCCTTGTGTTAGATGTATACTTTGAATGATGTCTAGTCTAGCACGCGGAATTTACTAGCTAGCACTTAGAAGATTTGTTAGTTTGTGTTTTGTATGAACGAATCAACAATGAATGAACAAGGAACACAATATACTTCAACTTCAACGATTCAATATTATTAATAAATAATACGAGTGATCTCCTATCACTAGGGTTTACAACCTTGAATCTTAACAAAACAATACGTACTAATTCGTACCTAAACTTTAACCTAGGCAATCCTTTTATAGACTAAGGATTCCTTTACAAGATAACTATCAACCTAATCGTATAAGATATACACAATATCTTTTCTATAATTATCTTACACAAAGTCATAATCCGTACTAACTTCTATATTCAACCGTACGAACTGCTCTTTGTCTTCAAAACTCATCAGCAGTACTAACTTCCATCTTCAGCCGTACTAACTGCTTAAGCTTAATTCCTAACATTGGGGTAGACCAACTGAATAAATCGGTTCTATTACGCTTAGTCTAACACTCAATTACTTAGAATAAAGGGAGAATTCTTTAAATGCCCCAAAGGTACAAGGGTGTTTACCCTAGATGCCCAAAAAAAATTTTTTCTCTAAATACCCCAGGGATCAGGTCGCTCAACAAAACTTGGGCGGATCTCATATAATGGTGACATGTGTCCCTATGTATGTCCCCACTAAAGTACTAAGATGTACTTCTTGCAGTATGTACTTCTTGGGCGACTGGGACCTACATAACTTGGGCGACTTTGGATTTTTTGTCTTTTTGTAAAAAAGTATTCTCTTATTTTATTATATAAATAGTACAAAAGTCTTGGGCGAATGGGTCCCACTATTCCTTATACTTGGGCGACTTGTTAGGTAGAGGGTACAATTTTATACACTTAAATACACTTAAATACACTAAATACTCCTTTGATTTAAAATACAAAATACACTTAAATACACTTAAAATTCAAAACAATTGAATTAAAATTGAAACAGACAAACTCATACTTCTTCTTCCCACTCACACACAATTGTTCTTCTACCTGAAACCCTAATCATACTTCTTCTTCTTCCCAACTCATAATTTTGTTCTTCTTCCTGAAACCCTAATCACATTTCACAACACACAAACCAAAACTTCTTATTCTTCCCCATCCCACAACCCCTCCAATTCATTAAACCCTAATCACCTTTCGTCAGTGTGTTTCCACTGACGGTATTTCGCCATTCCCGCACCATATTTTGACCCATTTTAAACTTAAGGGTAGGGCTATTTCGCCATCCCTGCTACATATTACAATGTCTGCCGCAAAGGTAACAGTTAGATCCAGATTAGAATACATTACAAGAATCAAAGGTATGTTGAATATTAATAGAGCAACCTTATTTAGGACAACTGTATTTGGGGCATGGTTAGACATCCCCCCCTTTTCTGCAGATACCCATTTGTTACATCATTTTTATCAAAATGAGGTTAATGTGGGTGAAAGTGATGATTGCCCTTCCCTTAGGTTTAAAATAGGTGACAATGTGGTTGATTTTGGGCGTGAAGAATTTTGTCTGATAACCGATTTTGTTTTTGGGCCTGTTGCTAAAGAAGAGACTGTCATAGGTCGTAATGTTCGAGGGCTAAGAAATAGTCCATTCTATGATCGTATTTTTCCTCATTTCAAAAACCTTAAGAGTAAGAAAGTAAAGGGTGATGAGCTGTTGGCACTGTTGAAGCCTGGTCCAGGGTGGGATGCTTTATTGGATGTTGATGCTGTTAGGGTTTGTTTGTTGATCATTGCAACATGTGTGTTCATGGGTCGTGAACCAAGGTTCAACATTCCGGACCACATGTTGAGAATGATTGAGGATTTGTCAGTATGGAATTCGTATCCATGGGGGGAGTATTTCTGGGTACATTTGTACAAAAGAACGGTAAATGTGGTAAAGAAGCATAATGACGGTATAGGAGCGAAGCCGGTCAAAAAATCCCCTAAGAAAGATGACACATACAATTTGTATGGATTTGTATATGCCCTCAAGGTAATAATTTATTCTACAGTTACTTGAATAATGTAAAATTTATGCTTAATTTGTATATCCATAGATTTATTCTACCGTTACTTGACTAATGTAAGATTTATGCTTAATTTGTGGTCATTTGCTTATTTTTGGGCCTAACTATGTTCCTTTTTCCAGATATGGATTTTGGAAAGCTTCCCTAACAGCATGCAGTGGTGGAGCAAAGACCGTACAAAGACCCCACGTGGTGTAGCCTGGTCGAAAATGAAAACCTTTGAAAAAAAACACTACTCCATGCTATTTGACCCGGTGAGTAAACCCTTTATACGCATTGTTTGTTTTGATTTCGTTCATGCTGTTATTTTGGACGGTTTGTTTTTCTTATAGGGTTTTAAACCAATAAGCAAGATGGTTCCAAGAAGTGATGAGGTGGTCCTTCCATGGTACATTTGTAGCATGGATTATATCCGAGGACTACAGTTGCAAGTGACAGTTGCAACAAATCTTGAGCCAATCGATATTGTAAAAGATGGTGGGGATGTTGTCTTTGATGCTAGTGAAGGAGCTGGAGTAGAAGATGGTGGTGATGTTCATTTTGGGGATGTTGACGTTGATGTTAGTGAAGGAGCTGTAGTTCGCAATGATGGTGGTGAAGGACCTGCAGTTGGTGCTGATGGTGGACAAGTAGTTGTAGTTTCTGGAGAAGGAGCTACAGTTGGTTATGATAGTGTTGATGATGTTGATATTGGTGATGATGGTGGACAAGGAGTTGGACTTGCTGGAGGAGCTACAGCTGGTGATGATATTGTTGATGATGTTGATGTTGGTGTTGACGCTGCAGAAGGACCTCGTGTTGGTGGAGAAGGAGCTGGAGTTGGTGGCGAAGGTGGAGAATCAAAAGGACTTGGTGGTGATAAAAATGTCTCCGACGAGGCTGAATTGTTGATAAAAATGTCTTCTACAGCTCAGATCGAAGCTGAGCTTAATTCTATTAAGTCAACAGTCGGAGGCATCGAAGAACGTGTTGGAGCCGACACACCTGCCTCAAATCTGTTAAGTGAGTTAGAGGTTGTTAAGAAAAGGATCGGGGTGCTTGAGGATATGTTAGGGGTACGGAAGCAACAAAAGGTATGCCGTCACATCTGTTTCGATTGCATTCTGTTTTGAATTCATTTTCTTTCTATAAGCATAAACCAATTTGTATTAATGTTTCAATTGCAGAATATTTGCCCAGATTTGCATGCCGACACACCTGTGAAGGCCAGTAGTGTTGATCATGACGATGATAAGTTGTATTATACTGACTCACAAGGGTTTCAAGGCCCCATGACACAACTTATCAAAGCCGCCTTGCAGACGCCATCTGGTCCTTGTACGGAGTTTATGCAACTGGAAGATAACAGTAGGTTTGATTGTTCGTCCTTACCAAATTTGAATTCTGCATTCTCCGAATTTGATCTTCCACCTCATGAGGTATGTATAAATAATACTGCTGAGTCTTATTTTTCATTTTTAGTTTTACTGATACATTTAAGTATACTACCCTTTTTGAACTTACTGATTGGGCAGCTGCGAAGGTGAAGGACAGAATGTTAAAGAGTGGTAACTGGGAAGTTAGAGGCGTTGCCATGTGTGCTGTGTATCAAGTACTGGACCATCATAATGCTTATATAGTTGATTTTTTAAAAAGGGAATGCACGTGCAGGTATCTAATATAACCATGTTGTTTAATAAGCTTTAGGTTGTTTGTTGTTGAATGTAATCTATTTATACGTTCCACATGCAGGAAATGGCAACTTTCGGGCCTACCTTGTGGTCATGTGTGCGCCGTATGTAGGGCAGAATGTTTGACTAACTGTGACAAATGGGCAGAACCATGGTTTACAAAAACCAACCTGAAAGGCACATATAATGAAATGGTTTATCCATTGCCAGAAGAAGGTAAATGGAATAATCCAGGTAATTTGCAAAAGGTTTTACCACCGGTGATGAAGCGACAATCAGGAAGACCAAAAAACAAAGATCGCATTCCATCAAAAAATGAAGAGCCAAAAGGTAAAAAATGTGGTAGGTGTGGATCCAAAGGTCACACACGTGCATCATGTAGGGAACCATTGCCAACAACAGAGGTAATTTTGAAACTTGCTACAATTGTATAGCTCATGTTTGTGTACTAGTTGTTGCTGATATAATAAATATGTTCTCAGAAAATATGTTCTCAGAAAAGTCGTAAGGGAAGTCGTAAGCGTAAGACAGATACTGAAAGCGTAGTGGTAGAGGACCCGAAAACAGATGGGGACGATGAGTGGATGGGTGAATCATCTAACAACCTTTATGAGGGTGACACAGTCTGGGGCGGTGAACCTTCTAATTCTGGCATCAACCTAAATTCATACTCGGAATATCACTTGGATGATTTATGATCCTATGTGTGAACGGTAGGCTTAGTGTCTCAATTATGTGTGAACTGTTTTATATGTATAATCGACTATTTAAGTTGGGTTACTTTAGATTTATGTCTTTATGATGTTCAAAAGATCTTTAGGATATATGCATGCAATATTGGTAACAATTTAAAAGCACGTAATATGGCAACTTAAAAAGAATGGTAAGTTAAATAACGTGTACCTGGTGTGCATGCACTTTCTACTTGTGTGCTGCAAATAAGTTGTTTAGCAAGTCCGTGAGTCGTTTAACGCTATTATGTGCTGCAAATAAATTATCTAAGTGAGCAGTAAACTAAATTGAAATATATAAACTAAACAAGGTTAACCAAATTATGAAACTGTCTTACTAGTTAGTGTAGTCGAATACCCAAGAACAAGCCATGAGCAAAAACAAATCCATGACATTTTAATGTACAAGGATACATGCATGAAAACCATAGTTTAATGTACTAGTCCCATAACAGGGATCACATTACATAACATATCCTAAGCCTAAGTTCTATTACAACAAAATTTAATTGTTAGAATTACAACCACCATAGCCGACAACTACCAACTACACACTCTATGTTGGAAAAAGAACCTAGCCATATGTTCACGGTAAGCAATAGCTGCCTGAACAGGACTTTCGACGTCCAATGACTTCCCATGTGCCAATCGGTATAAGAATATGCAGACCCAAATACCGCAATCACCAAACAGGCCCCCCTGCTCTGGAACGTTCTCTGCATGTGTGAAGGTAATGGCATACGTTTTGGGATCTATACCTTTCTTCTCAAAAAACATTGGCATCATGTAAGACAACGGGAAGTCCAGCCTGCATATTGATTGAAAAATATTAGCAAAAACAACCACAACAACAATATATAGTACAAATGAAACAAAACATATAGAGAAACGAGACAATCATGTCACTCTTGTCTTTCTTTGTTTTTCTCTTTTCATATAGAAACTAGACAATCATGTTTTTTCAACAAGAAAATAGAAAGCAAAGCAAAATTGGTCAAGTCAAGTTAACTTTGGAGTGTTTGATAAACACATCTTGTTTCTGTGCAGTTTACACAACAAAAGGTAAATACGTAACAGTAATTAACAAACATTAACACCAGAAACCACAACATAATAATTAAAAAGTTACAGATGAACTAAAACATGACCTAAGCCACCACAGCAGATACAAAGTAAAGCCCTAAACAACAAAATATTACATCTTCCATATCACAAGCCAAGTTAATAACAACTTAACATTACATTGTCAATTACAAAGTCAAACCCAGAACACTGGGTATCACAGCTAGATAACATTAAAAACCATAAACGACCCTTCTAAACCATAAAGCTTGAGCCAAACATGCACATAGACTGACTACAAAAACCGATAAAACACAACAATAAAACCCATTCCCCTCGGCACCAAACAATCTAATAAGCCATTGTATCCTCATGAGTTTGCAGAATCAAAGACTCGCAGTTTGGACTGATGCAAAATGAAGAACCAATTCCCTCTGCAGCAATATTATAGAAATTGCTGGAAGCAACATTGTAGCGTACAAGATTGGTAGGCCATTCTTCCGGGTTCTCAACTTCCAGTATTGGGTCATTGTTATCAGCAAACCCAATTAACTTCAGTGCACAAGGGGTAGGAAAAGCAATCAGACATTCAAACGATTCAATGATTCCCCCAACCACCTGTAAGCTCCATACACAGAAAACAAAGTTGTCCTCACCATTTAAGTTTCCGGAAACAACAACGTTGTCTCTTAGGTTAGAAACAAAGAATTGTAGAGGAAGTTTCAATAACAACTCGTCTGGTATGTTAAGAACCTGGAAACGATGGGTCACCAAGTCGAAAGAAACCATCATATAGCTCTTGAATGAGCTAACATCACTAGCAAACAACTTTTCATAAGCACACCAGAAGATACGGCCATCAACAACAGCCTGAGATGCCTTTTTTCAGTCGGATTCACTGACGAGGCAAGAACTGAGTTTCTAATACATTCCATTCTCTTGATAAGAAGGAGAAAAGTAAGACACACCATGGTTTTGGGGCTCAAACGGGTATGAAATCTTTAAAATTGTTGGGTCCAGGTTGTCAGGTCGAACCCCAAAGGCCAACATACGCTTTTCATATTCATGACCAATTGTCACATAAGGGACAAATGTTCCCACAGATCTTCTGATGGATGGGTTCCGAACAAAAGCCATGTAGTGAGGGAGAATTGGTCCATACGAAAAACCCCAAATGCCGTGTGAGTAGCCAATAGGTATCAAGTCAGAAAAAGATAGGTTTGTGGGTACAGGTGTTAAAGAGAAATTATGAGAAACGTAAGACATGTAACCTCTAAACCCTTGGTGATAGCGTAAAACATATGGGAAACCATCATCTGGGCGAACACCGAAACGACCAGTGAAATGCAAGGTGTCAATGCCAGCCTTCCAGGTCTTTGAGACACTTCGGCATTGAAGTACTTGCTTGACAGAAAGCCTACGGACAGTGTCCAATTGAACTTCAAGTGGAATACATTCAGACATGGTGCAAACTAGTGTGGGTGTAAACTAGTGTGGAGAAGAGGAGTATAAAGGTATAGCTGGAGGTTTAATTCTAGTGTGGATGTAAACTAGTGTGGAAAAGAAGATTATAAATAAGACTTAAAACATTTAATAATCTACTTGCCCATGTACCTGAACATTAAGGAACACTAAATGGGCAGTTGTACTTGCATAGAGTTTAACTAGTTGACTTATGATACATTTAAGAGGATACTTGTCAAAGTACTTGAAGTTTTAATGTACAAGAACCTGTACTTTAAAGACTTATATTTGAAATTGAACAAGTATCAAACTGGATTTTAGACTGTTATATGCATTTCAGGTTTTACTAGAATTATTTAGTAAAAAAATATAAAGTATTACCTCTAAACATGCCCGCATATTCAAATACCAAGGACGCCACTCCGGTTCATGCTTTTCACCACTGTCATACAACGTTACCACCCCTTTCTTGATATCGAACTGGGCCAGAAACCAATGTTTTTGCTTTTCGTTGATAGGCATAAAAACCTGTAACGAAAAAATAAAAAGAAATTTATATACATGTTCTGAGGCAAATAGGTCCATATATGTATACACAAGGAATGAATACACGTATTACCTGGTCAACATCGCCCCAATTAATATTGTACTTGCTTCCACTAGCATACCAAATGGGGATGGAATTCTGCAATAGCAGCTGAACACAGTATGGACTAACCATAGCCCAATCAGCGTCATCGGGTCTGAAATGCAACATGTATTCCACCCACAGCTCTATGTGCTGTCAAAACCAACGCAAAAGAGTATTCGTGAGACAAATACCATAAGAAATGAAAAAAAATAGATTTACAAAACCAACGCAAAAGAGTCTGACCTCATCCATGAGCCACCCTTGTTTTGTAGGATCTAAACAAACTAAGCTCTCCCAGAACCTCCGATCAACACGTACAGGTTCTTTGGACCAAGGAAATGTATAACGAAGTGGCCCCGACTTTCCAAGGAATTCGTCGTAATCATTAGTCAGATGCACTTTGCTGATATATTTGTTGCACCGAGTAAGATTCTACACACAGGTTCTTACTATATTAGAAAAAATAAAAATTTAACGTTAAACGTAAGAAAATAGAAATTGTTTTTATACCTCCACCCAAGGCTGAACACGTTTTAAATAGTCACTCATATCTCGATCCCGACGTCCATACGGGGGAGTTCGATTTTTTTCAGCTTTCACAAATTGTTCGGACCAGTGATACAACGAATCAGACCCACCTTTTTGACTCCTCTTGTTGGGTTCCATGCCTGCGTTTGCTCTTTTCCAATGTTCTGAATTATAAAGAGCAGATAACGCTTTATTCTTCTCGAGTGCAATCTTCAACTTCTCTTCCCTTTCCAACCGCCGTTTCGTCTCCTCTATCAACGCATTATGAAACTCTTTTTCCATAAGCTTTAGTTCTTCAATCTTCCACCTTTCTTCTTCTTGCTTCCTCAGGCTTAATTCCTCTTCCAAAAGATACTCCTGTCACAAGAATTTATGTGAATTGATGTGTTCATACAAGGTATAATATATTTTGGATTGTATTCTTTGTAAAAACACATTACCTGAATAATATCGTCATCAGAGTCGACATCTATCTCAGCTGAACGATTTCGGGAAATAATAGAGTCAACAATTTCAAAGAATTCAGAATCCAGTTTTTCTCGTAATTCATGGCTTAGATGCGAAAAAGATTTACTGAAGTCCAATTTCTCCTGTATATGAAAAAATGGAGGCATTGTTAAATTCAATAAAGTCAAAAAATTCGCTTTATAATTTGACAAGTAAGCTTTCGGAACCAATGTGTTTACCCGAAAACCGCAAGTTCTTTCGCAAGCAAGAACCTACAAAGTATTTTTAAAACCCATTAAATTTATATTACAATCATATAAATACATGTTATAGCTAAATGCATTATATTACTGTATATAAAAAATCACCTGAATAATAGACTCAAGTTTGAAAACACGAGCATTCAACTCCTGAATCACACAATCCTTAAGGCTGATCTCAGTAATAAGATCACTTGTCTGAATCCTAGGAACAAGCGGTAAATACTTTTTTTCTGTCCTCCCACGTTTCCGGCAAGCATCCAACTTCTGTAGATAGAGATCGTATTCATGTGGTACCCTTGGTTTACGAGTAATTGGTATGTACCCCCTGAAATACTCTCGAAATTGGATATACCAATCAGACTGCTGCTCGGCTAATGTTGCTTTCAATTCAAAATTTATCTTCGAGTCCTACAAAAAACATTAACCAAAAGAAGATCAAAAAACAAGTTCAATACAACACAAAATAACATAAATAGTAGGGAATACGATATTCTATAAGGTTTTACCTTGCCAAATAGCAATCCATAATCCGATCGTGTAAACACTTCTTTCTTTGACCAGGCTACACCCCGTGGTATGACATCTGGGACTTTATTCCACCAATTATTGCTTCTTTCAAACGACTCAAGAATCCATATCTACAAAAGTTAAAGATTGAGTTAGGCAAGGAAAAATTAAACAAAATTAAAAACTCATATGGAAAAAAAATAAAAGAATAACCTTGAAAGCCCAAACAAATCCTGCAAGTGTATACGTTGGAACGTACTTCCGAGATGCTTCGAGTCCTTTAAGGTGTTCCCACCTGTGTCTGTCTACGACATTAAGTATCTGGTTGTACAATTGCCTCCAAATGTGCTCCCCCCATGGAAACGAATTCCATGCTTCAAGGTCTTCAACCAAACGCAGGTATCTGTCATCCACTTGTTCAACCAACAACCGACCCATAAAAATTACCTCTAGCGCTAACAATAGACACACACGGACTGCATCTTCGTCAGATAATTTACCGAATAACTCTTCATCCTCAAGAACACCAAGAAGATCTAAGTTTGAAAGTCTTACCCCCATTTTATTTGGAAATACCCTTGACTTAAATTTTATATCACCTTTACTATACAAGTCAGACCTTATATATTTTCCAAAACGAAAACCTGTTATTAGAGAAAACTCGGGACGACCAAAATGTAGACTACGACCATCCACAGTATATATGAGGGGCATGTCAAAGTGTGCATCATCTACATAACTCTGTTTTTGTAGTATATAATCTAACATATGTGGTTCATGGTCAAAAAATATAATATCCAACCATCCTCCAAAACAGGTAGTCCTAAATAAAATCCTTCGCTTTTCATTCAGCTTATCTCTAATTAATGAAAAGTATTTCAATTTACTCCTAACGATGACTTTGGCTTCATATTCCTTTAAGAAAAAAAAATAAAATAAAGCCAGCTTAGGAAAAAAAAATAAAAATAAAGCCATGAATAACAAATGCTTACACTTGCGGCAACAAAATATGCAAATGTTGAGCATAGAATAGAGTCTGAGTAACAGGACTCGTCTTGACGGCGATAATGAAGGAGTGTGGATTTTCATCAATCATACACACTATATCATTATCGAAATCAAAACGTCTCAATTATAAGGGCAGATCAATCTAACGTTGTAGATGGGTTCCACTGCTTTTTTTTTGGAAACCGTCTTATTACCGGTTGTGTCTTTGATCTTGATAACAAGCTTCGGCCCACAAGTACAATTGTGTTCACCCTAAAAAAATTTTTAGGGTGAACACACCTGCAACTGAGGGCCAAAACTGGTTATCAAGATCAAACACGCAACCAGTTTAAGACGGCTTCCAAATTAAGCAATGGAACCAATCTACAACGTTAGATAGATCTTCCCCTATAATTGAGGTTGCGCAATCAGAATTTCTTAAATCTAGCTCTATGTTTGATATTGCTCACTTGTATGTGGCGAATATACATATTAATTATGTATATTCTACAACGCTAAAGAGAGCATGGTGACACTTACGCACAATTAAAGGTTTAGTGTACTACGATTATAGACGAAGATATGTCGCCAACGAAAGCCAACCACAATGGAACATGATAGACCTGAAGAAATCTATCAACTTTGTGAAATTCGGATGGTAAATAGAATTAAGGTTTATTCAAATTTCAACTACAATGGAAGTTCACAAAATTTTGAAATAAGATAATGCATACTGATATCACTATAAATAAGCCAAATAAAAACAAATAATCAATCCACAAAGACCAATAAGCACTGAGATCAGCCAATAAGCAATATAAGGTCTGCTGATATGCTATGTTGCAGGGGAAAAATTAAACCAATCTTTTACAAGTCACTTAAGATACTATCTATCGAACGATTTATATAAGTTCAAATGCTTAATTTGACTGAGTTCCCCAAAACTATTGGTATGTTTGATATACAAACAGTTTTAGGGAACTCAGTCAATTTAAGCAATGGAACCCAGATATACTGTTACCCTTTCTAAGCCCCTTTACAACTATTAGTGGAAATTTAAAGTTCACAAAATTTTTCCAAAGTATTCACAAGATTGCGTGTACCGCCGATGCACTAAGTCTTCGCAAGAGAACAAGCTGTCAAAACAGTTGCCCGTGTAGTTTGAACCTGATCAGGAGTACAGACTACATCCGCCGTGTCTTAATCACAAGCAGGATGAATAATCTGAGGCCCGATATCTGAGCCCAACTCTACAGGGTTAAGTAAACGACTAACTATGGTTCAAGGTCGCCCGGAATCACCAGTCCATCCGTTTACCCTAGTTGTTTCCCATAGAATAGCCGATTACCACCGGTCTGATACAACACTTAGATCAATCGTAATGACAAAAGCAAAGGTTTCCAACGCTCGCACTTGAAAATAGTTTGGTAAAATTGTGTGAACTTTGATTTTGCCAAAAACACATTGGTCACAATAAATACAGACAGATTTAAGATAACCTAAATCTAGGTCTTGAAATAAGCTAATGCATACTGACAGAGTGACAGGACTATAAATAAGCCAAATGAAAACAAATAGGCAATCCACAATGACCATTAAGAACTGAGTTTAACAGTTAGTGCAACCATAAGCTAATGCATACTCACAATTAAAAAATTACATAAAACCTAACACTAATAATTAAATAATCCTCGAATAACCCTAATTAAAGCTAACAATTAAAAAATTACATAAAACCTAACACTAACAATTAAATAATCCTCGAATAACCCTAATTAAAGCTAACAATTAAAAAATTACATAAAACCTAACACTAACAATTAAATAATCCTCGAATAACTAACACTAACAATAAAATAATCGGATAAATTTAAAAAAAAAAAGTACAACAAACCCTAACCCTAAATCGAAAAGATAATTACTTACCCTAGCCCAAACCATTTTTACTTTCGTTAGTTAGATCGAATACTATACCGTAACCCTAAATTAGAATAAACATAAACCAAGACAATCAGTTGCTTCAGATCTGTGGGTGTAATTGATAGAGAGGAGTATAATCGATCTGTAGAAGTAATCGATAAAGAGGAGTATAGAGGAGTATAATCGATGGTGAGGAGTATAATCGATCTGTAGAAGAGTAAAGGTAGTGAGAGTAAAGTTAGTGAGAGTAAATCCTTTGAAAATAAACGACCCAAGAATAAATTGTTAATAATACAGTTGGTATAAAAATTTTAAAAGTATAATCTTGTATAAAAAGTAGAAAACTATTAAAAATACCCTCTACCTAACAAGTCGCCCAAGTATAAGGAATAGTGGGACCCATTCGCCCAAGACTTTTGTACTATTTATATAATAAAATAAGAGAATACTTTTTTACAAAAAGACAAAAAATCCAAAGTCGCCCAAGTTATGTAGGTCCCAGTCGCCCAAGAAGTACATACTGCAAGAAGTACATCTTAGTACTTTAGTGGGGACATACGTAGGGACACATGTCACCATTATATGAGATCCGCCCAAGTTTTGTTGAGCGACCTGATCCCCTAGGGTATTTAGAGAAATTTTTTTTTAGGGCATCTAAGGTAAACACCATTGTACCTTTGAGGCATTTAAAGAATTTTCCCTAGAATAAATCATTCTGCTTGGGTAACCTCAATCGAATACTGTATACCAATAGTACGTCCATAGTTTGGTGTTGCTTTTACTAAAGTTCATGATACGATCAATGTCTATCAAATGATGTCTAATCTAATATGCCCATAGGTGATAAAAGAAGGGATACACTATACCCACGGTGTCTAGTGGATAGGGACAAAGGTGGCAGACATTTTGTCTCCCCTTTGTCTCCTATTTTTTTTCCTGCACAGCACAGTTTTTGTCAGTTTCTGTTCCGTATTTTTGACAGTTTTAAGCGTTTGACATATTAAACTTTATATTTTCTGTTCCGCACTTTCAGGTTTATAGCTTTTTGATATAAACAAAATTATAAAAATAAAAAATAAAAATAAAAAAAATAAAAAAAAATAAAAAAAAGGGACCGTGGGGTTAAAAATTTGGGGACCGTGCTTTTAACTCACCCCTAAAAGAAAACTCATGCAGATATTGCCGAGATTAGCTTTTTCACTTTTTTTTTTTTTTTTTTTGTGAGGAGTGAAAGCCAAGACTTGATAAAATGGAAGACAAAGCTTGAATTGCTTTTAGTGTTGAACCTTTTTCAACTTTTATCTTTAGGCTGCTAAAATGTTTGGCGACATCTTTCTTAACCTGTTTGCTTATTAAGATCATCATAATAAGTGTCTACTTTTATTATACCTAAAAATTTTAATATCCCGCCAACTATACTCTCCACCAATCAAATATTATCTCTTCTCATTATTAAAATGAAAAATAAACACTTAATTTAAAACATTCTGAAATAGCAATATGAGCACTTATTATTATGAGACTGAAATAGCAATATGAGCACTTATTATGAAACGGCTGTAGTATCAATTAACCATTACTATAAGTTGAGATATCTAGTAACTAATAAATAAAGTAAACTAGATACGTTATACCAGGGTGAGCTCGGTTCTGAAACCGAAAGAACTGAGGTATCTAGTAACTAATAAATAAAGTAAACTAGATACGTTATACCAGGGTAAGCTCGGTTCTGAAACCGAACGAAACCGAAAGAACTGAGGACTGCATATCTCACAAACCGATACCCGAAACCGAAAACATAGTATGACAAAGTTTGTTATACTATGTTTTAGACATGCACAATATATGTCACTAGCTAACATATGTATATATCTTACCAAGACTCCAAGAGCATGGCTTCAATATTCCAACAAAATACGTTCTTATGCTAAATATACAAACCACCAACATATAATTCTACTGTTACACTGCCAAAGTTGTAAACGATAAAACAAAACTATCATCCTAAGTCCTAACTATTCAAATCTACTATGAAACATTATATTCCGCAAAACAACCACACTGAACACAGTTGGGTAAAGTTCAAACTATAGTAAATATAATAGAAAATCTATATGATTATTACATATGTCCAACAAACTTAGATATCATATTACCAACTTTCCTTTTGTTCAAAGTTTGTAACCGTATGACTTCTTCATCACATGATGGCACAATAGCCCTTGCCCTCACTTTCATCATAATGATCATCAAACGCGCTCCTAGGATAATAGGATCGGGGTGGTGGTGGTGGAGGGTAGTACCCCGCCGGATGATGAGATTGAGCGTATCCATACACAGGCGGGGTATAGTATGAAGATTCAGCACCGGGGTATGAGGTATTGTAACTTACCCCATACCCTGGTGTAGGGTAATAAGGGTTATAGTTATTATTAACATACGGTGTCATATCGTACGGTGGTGCGGCGTACACCATTTGAGGGCCAAGATTTAATTGCTCCATGGAAGGTTCTACATTCTTCGTCTTAACTTCTTCGGTTACGTGGTCATCAGCTAGATCATGAGCTGGAAAATCATCAATATCGCTTTTTGTTGGCTCTTTATTTTCATCTTTTTCGCCTTTCTTTTTCTTTTTATTCTTCTTCTTTTTACCACCACCACCACCACCACTATTATCTTTACTATCACTTTTATCATTACCTTCTGGCTCGCCTTTTATCTCATCATTTTCCACATCATTTCCATCAATTGCCACATCCTCAGATTCCATTTTCTCATCAATATCATCTACTACTATTACTTCACCCTTCTTATTGTTGCCCTGTTTTTTCTTCTTCTTTTGATTCTCATCATCAGCTTTGAAACTTTCGGGCAAAATCTCGGCGTGCTTACCCGATTTTAGAAGCTTCTGGACTAGTGTTTCGCCACTAACTGTACCAGTAACTGTTGCTTTGTGTTCATTTGCATCAATTACTGTTTTATAAACACCTAAAACAAATCAAATCATTAATTAGTACACAAACTTATGACCTTTTAAATTGTTCAAATTAAAAAAACAATAGCTAGCTAGATAAAAATTTATATAGTAGATGAATTTACCATCAATGTTTTGAAGAACTTTGAAAACTTTCTTCTTGCATCCTTCACAATGGATGTAAACTCTCAATATCCATGTCTGCAGATTACATAAAAAGTTAAAAACCACATGAATTTAAATGTTACATTAACTAGGATTTTTTCTTTTTTTTTTTTTTTTTGGTTAAACAAAATGTAAAACCATATTCTAAAAATCAAGTATATATAGTTCTGAAAGATTAAATATTTGTACTAACTACTTGTACTCGGCTAAAATCCATAACCATTTTTATTTTTTTTTTGTTAACCATGGTTTCCGACCTTTTTGGCCCGACTAATCCATGGGGTTTGAACTCACCGCCAAAAACAACAATAAACTTACCTAATTGATTAACAGGATTATATTAATGTTTGATATGCACAACACCAAAAGAAAACATTTGTACTTGAATAAACTTGAATACCAAAACTTTAGAGACCATGTACAATCACATAAAAAATTTGGCCTTGAATACATCTAACAAATTATTTAGACTAATGTTTGATATGTATAACAACAAGAACAACAAAAATTGTTGTTAAAAAAAAACATGTGACAGATTTAAAAATATATATACCTGAAGGTTATCTGCAGCGTTGTTTTGACCGGAAGTTGGTTGTTTAGCCATAGCTTTAAAAGAAGGTTTGGTGAGGTTTTAGAATTTAGATGACCAGAAAATGAGAGTGAGTGAGGCTATAAATTGAAGGTGGTGAGCTATGTTTGGTATGCGAGACACGTCAGCGCACACCATGTATGAGTGTACTACCATTTACTAACACGTCACTAATGTCACGTGACAAGTCAAATTACTCGATATCAATAGGCACCAAACCCAACCAAGTACTATATTATGTTAGTTCATACATTAATGTGAAGTAATGTTTAATTAAATTTGATAGGAGAACAATTTAAGAAACATGATTTATTTTAGAATCGAGATTCGTTATTGTAGTTGATATGAACGTGATCCATAAGTCAAACTGTAAGGCTTATTGAAGAACCTAATTTTTTATTTTATTTTAAAGAAATATGACCGATAATGTTCATATAAATTTGAGAGGATCACAATCTTTTACTTAATAATATTATTGGGCGTTTTAATATCATCAAGACGATATATTAACTTTTTCTTTTACTGAAAAGAGACCTTCAAGAAAATTCTACCATCATATGTGTCAACTTAACATGAAAAACGTAACACAATGTTATTGACGCATTTTGCTTTGCTTGACATATGTAATTATGATAACTTTTTAATAAAGATTTTGTGAGTTTTGAACTTTTTTTTAAAAGAGAAATCCTTGTAACTTTCAAATTCATGAATTGGTACATGTGTTTATTTAATTGAGTTTGACCAGTTTATGGATCGTATGATAGTCTTTTAAAATTCATGTCACAGTTTTTGTCGGGAATTAAAGTAATAGATTATTCATATACTCCGTATTTGGGAAAATGATTTAGTCTAGTAACTTTTTGTTTTAACATACACAAGATACTGGAAACTTATTAAACTGATCAATTTCACTCGAATTATGTAACGATAACTGATAAACAGATACGTGGTAACAAAAATTCTGGTATGAACTTTGAGACTAGTTAGGGTGAAAAGCTGGTTACGTTTTATAAGACGAAATCAAGATTTCTTATGGTCAATATATGTATTACATTTAAATAGCTAGTATGCATACTTTTCCTGTCATGTAATTAACCAAAATATATGGGAAATGACAATACACACAGCAATCCAAATACGGTTACATACATGTGTGTGATGAGCCTATGAGGTGTGAGAGGGGCATTTAGGTCACATTGTGCTTGTGGATTAAACCTTAGAGCATGGGGTGCAATGGCTAAGCAAGCCTCTTCATTCGGGTCTCACAGGGTGTCACGTCACCACAACAAACCAAAACTAACAACCCCCCTCCCCAATAACAAACCACAACTTACTCATTTGGGCCCCATCACTATATATTTTTTTTTTCTTTCATTAGTCTCCGATCCTTCTCCGTTCCAAAATATAATTAAATATTGTGTGTGTCAGATCATTTAGCTCGTTGTGCAGGCGACGAGCCTTGCTTCGGCGAGCTCCGGCGAGCATGGATGGTGCAGCGGCGAGCCCACGGCGAGCTCCACGTCACCCACAACGAGCTCCACCCCCTTCTCTTATACCCGTTCTGCCGGTACTGGCCATTGTTTTCATCATTGATGTTGATCAAAATGATTAGAAATCACTTCCCAATTATAAGTTTAAGAGTTGTTAGTTTTTCGTTGAGCAAAGCTATATCAAGTAATCTTGGTAACGTTGAAAAAAATGCCCAAATTAGTAATACAGATCAAAACCTAACACGTAAATGTCATCTGAGGTGGAAGAATAAGCCCGAATTGTGAAGGTCTGAGGGAAAAGGTTCAAACAACAGTACACTGGAATGAATTACATTGCTTAATTTAAAAAAAAAAAAAAAAAAAAAAAAAAAAAAAACAAAAACTCAAATTTGTGGAAACCGTAGAGGGGGGGGGGGGGGTGAATACGTTTCCATTTAAAAACTTAAAACTTTTGTATCAAACTCCCGATCAAGTGTGACGTAATATGAAAAGTGTCAACTATGATCACATATCATCTAGGAAAGAATAAATTAAACTACAACACAAGCACAATCAACCATGACACATACATAATCAACATAACATAAGCAACTAGCCACACAAGCATAAACGCAATGCAAATATAAACATAAAGCGATAAAAATAAAATGAAAGTAAAGAGATAAGTAAGAAGGCGTAAACCGGACACGGTGATTTATAGTGGTTCGGTCACGAAGCTCCTCTTCGCCCTACTCCACTCCCCGAGTACCCAACTCGAGAGTTACTTCACTAATCAACAAACTCCCTTCAGGCGGAGAAAACCGTACACGTCGCTTAACTTGTTTTCCGACACTAAGCTAGATGTCGAGTGCTAATCTTAGCTAGCACCAATCTACCACGATCTACCCGATCTACACGTTGCTTATCCTATTTCCGACACTAAGCTAGATGTCGAGTGCTAATCTTAGCTAGCACCAATCTACCACGATCTACCCTTGATCCACATGATCAATCACACAAGCCCAATGGCTTCAAGAGATCTTCACTATCTCTTAAGATCACAATGATCTTGACTCACTCTCTCACAAAAGAAAAATAATCTTGATGTATGCTATGATACAATCAAGAGTGTAACAAATGTTACAAGACCTAACAACTCCAACTCTTGTATCTTCTTGGATACCTTGAGTTCTTCTCTTGTAAATGAAGAGGAATGATAACACTTTGTATCTACTTGGATACTTTGTGTTCTTCTCTTGCTAATCAAGAGGGATGACAACACTTTGTATCTACTTGGATACTTTGTGTTCTTCTCTTGCTAATCAAGAGGGATGACAACACTTTGTATCTACTTGGATACTTTGTGTTCTTCTCTTGCTAATCAAGAGGAATGAAGAGGATCACTTGAGTGGATGATTGGATCACTCTTAAACAACCTAAGACTCTCCAAATGATCAAAGAAAGTAATCTAAGTGAGGAGGGATTAGACCAGAGAAAAAGGACTGGAAAAATCAAGTTGGAAGTGTGAAATGGTCCACTATTTATAGGCAAAGAAAAATCTAGCCGTTACGTATGGACGGCTCCATTAAATACCCGACGGCTCCGTTAAATTTAATGGAGCCGTCCCTATTTAAAGGTGCCGTGGACGCTCCTTCGTTTGTCTTTAGTGGGGAAGGTTTATTTGGGAAAGTTAGGAGCTGTTTTGGGGGGAAATTTGACTGTTGGGATTTTCAAACATATTTTTCAAAATAAAACATTTCTTTTTAATTCAAAAATAATTTGTGAAATATATTTTTGAAAAAATATTTTGTCACATTAAAAATGTGAAGTTTAGAAAAATAAAATCCTTTGATCATTTGTCAAGTAGTAGATTTGTTTGTCCATACCTTGAGTGATTTATGTCGGGATGGAAATCTACGACTTCGTTGAAGCATACTTGAGACGTCGGGAAGTGTTGATGTAAGTATGCGTTGATGATTTGTGTTTACAAGTAACTTGCACATTTTACGTTATGTATTACAAGTTACATGTTTGTCATTATTAAAACCGAAGAAACCGTTTAGTTTAAATATCGTAATATTTGCACTAACAATCTCCCCCTTTTTGATGATGACAAATATGTAAACCGTAACACACAGTAAAATGTAAAAGTTACCTGTTTACACTCTCTTCTCCCCCTTTTGTCGAAGCAAAAAGGTAGTTGCCTCTAGCTCTCCCTTGAGTTCATTTCCTACTCCCCCTTATTGCATTGATATCCTTTCTCCCCCGAAAGGCAAGCTTGCATCATCCCAGTGAAGTCTTCTATCACCACCATTAGAAAGACTCCGTGCTATGTATTCAAATACTCCCGAGCTCCCCCTAGCTCAATGCTCCCCTATGGTGACTTAATCCCCTTGTTTATTTAACTTAGTATCTAGCGGATCCATGGATCAAATTCTTACAAAGGCTTTTCCTACATCAAGGGTTAGCTTCGTGCAGCATAATATATAACAGTATAGGAGCAACATTATAGGGATAGAGTACACATAGCAAGACATGCATGGGTTGAACTATGTTAACACGTAAGTGTCACAACCCGACCGAAAACCTAAGGTGTAATTGTTCACTCAATCACACTAATCAAGAACGAGATTCGTTCATTGACTGACGCACTAAATGACTTCTTCCAAGTTGTCATTGGGAAGGAAATTTCTAACAAACCTTTTGAACAACATAATCATCTACCTAAGATGATTGATGTTAAGGATAGTTTGTTGATAAGACATACTCTAAATGATTACTATTATGACAAGTCGTGCCATAAAGTAGACTCGATAGAGGTTATACCTAAATGATTCCATAAGGTGGGAGAGTGTTGGTTGTGGTGACAACAAGGACAACTTGGGTTATGTGGTTGTAGGGGATAAATAATGGGATGACCCATTAGTGGTTGTGGTGATGGTGATGGTGATAAGGATGATGTGTTGGTGCCAAGTCCAAAGAGGTTTGATGGTGATAGGGTTAGTGTGATAGCTAAAGGTTGTGGTGGACTTGGTGGAGGATGATGATGATGTGGTTGGAGATGTTGGTTTTGCCATTTGAGGAAAGGTGGGAAAAGATGGTTTAGGTTAATATATCGTTTGCACTGACAATGAGATGCATGATATATTTCAAAAGGGAAAAAGAAAAGGTGTATGTGATCCTAACAGGATTGTTGGTGGATATCTCTAACGGGGTTAAGGTAACGAAGTTCTAGGTTTCTAGGTTGGATGATCCTAGTTGTGTGTTAGAGATAATTTGGTGCATGAAGGGTTTCGTGTGTTTGTGAGGATTGAAGGTTGTTGAACTAACTATCACTTATCCAAAGTGAGGAGTAGTTGTAAGGTTTGAGTGTGATGAGTTGAAGGTTATAAGGTTTAAGTGTGATGATCTATGGGTTGAAGGTTCTTAAACTAACTATCACTGTCAAGAGTGAAGTGTAGCTAAAAGGTTTGAGTGTGATGATGAAAGATGTTAATGTGAGGTTTGAAGATGAGATGCAAGATAAGCTTGCAATAGTGAGGCCTTATATAGGCAAGGATTGTGGGATTCAAACTAAAGTTGGTGATGGTGTCCTATGGTGTAGTGAGAAAATCTTAGGGTGTGTGTGAGTTTGCAAAATTTTGCAGGTTTGAGGTTAGGGATGCAGGGATCTAAAGGAAACAGTGAAAATTCGTCAAACATAGGCACGGTACCACTAAATACCACACGGCACCGTTAAGTTTAATGGTACCGTGGCCTATTTAACGGTACTGTGACCTGGAAGTCACAAATTTTCTTGTTCAACCTAGTTCTGGGCAGCTAACGGGAAGTTTCCTAGGGAATAAGAACCACATTTGTGTGTTCTTGAGAGTGTTTGGTGAAAGACTATATGAGTGTGTTTTCGCTCCCCCTTAATCTATGACCATCCGGACAAGATGTAAAAGTATGAAAAGGAAAACAAACGTTGACGGAAGCGATGAGCTTAGTAACGTCATGACAAGTGGAGGATAGCATGCGATGAACTTCACCTTTGAAGTCACGTAGCTCTTCTCAATCATTGTGAATATTCATAGAATATTTATATGATAAGACATGTGATTACTTGGAGATATCCTAAGGGTTAAGAAGATAAAATCTTCAGAGTTGTAAGGTTGGTGATAAGGTTCTAGTGGGGTTATCTCAACTTATCCTAGCGGTTTTTCGCTTGAGGTGTGTGGAAGGTGAGTGGGATGCGGAAGCATTGGTAGTGTTTAATACCATGCGAAAGCGAAAGGGAAAAGGCTAAGGAATCAGATGATAGATAGAATCTATTCTGACAGGAGACGGTTTTGGTTCAAGACTACACCGAGTGGGTTTTGATGGTGTTGGTGAGATTTGAAAGGAGTATTTTTGACAAAGAAATTTCACATATGTTGTGATTTTTCTGGACTTTAGATTAAAAGAATTTATACCAAATAAATTCCTTTATAAATGAATCCAACGGGATTCGGTGAACTTTGACCGAGAGCGAGAAATGACATTTAATTGCATTTCGCAAATTAAATATACTTTAAATATTTCGGATGAAATATTTAAGTTGTCATTGGAATTTAAGATGATTTCACGAATAAATCTCGCTGATTTAGTGAGACTCTTCGACACAAGGAAAGAATTTATACCTAATAAATTCTTTGAACGGTACTGGACGAGAAGAGATGACTTTTATATTTCCGAGGAAATACATAGGTAGTCATTAGAGCAATGTGAAAGATGACTTAATATTTCCAGTGAAATATTTAAATAGTCATAAGAGGGGTACGAGGGATGACTTTAATATTTCCAGTGAAATATTTAAATAGTCATAAGATTTATGGAAAATGTTCCATCATTCCTAGACCTAGACGAAGATGGTTAGGGGATTCTCGGTTGAGAGGTTTGGTTGATTTACGGATTTTGATGTGCTTCACACACGAGTGTTTCATGGGGTTTTGAAAGACGTAAAGCTAAGCCTATGGTGCTGATTCGCAGCAGGGTTTGGGATCTTAAGACGTGTATAATCATACGAGGATGAAATGAACTACTGATCACTTATATAGTAACTTGTGAGTCCTTTGTCATCCGAGGGTTGATGTTAGCTTTTAGCTTTTGGATGAGCGTTTTAACATATGTTGTTAAAAGGCTTGAGTATGATGTTTCGGATATGACATTTAACAATTGCGATCGCAAGTTAAACTTACTTGAATATTTCGGATGAAATATTTAAGTTGTCAACCCTACTCCGAGTTCTACTAGGTTTGTTCCTAACCTTCCCATGACAAAAAGGTGTATTACTTGGAAGAAGGCGAAGTGATGACTGGGGAATTAGGGTAACTTCGCGACTACTTTGACTAATGGGTTCTGACACTAGTGTATGACTCTATGACTTCTAAGGGTTCATAGTGATGGGCATACCTAATTCCTAATGTGTCAAAAGCACATAGTGTAGGTGCAAACTTTATAAGCAAATTATGTAAAATGCACATAAGGGATAAATGCAAATATCATGCAAATCATGATAATCATTTAGCATTCAAGATCATGAAGATATTTAATCATATCTTACGAGAACATGTTATCATTTTGAAACACGTATGTGGGATGCAAGCAATCTAGGTTTGCTAAGGCAGATCCTAATTACTACTTGTTCAAGATGACATCCTAATGGGAGATAAAGTTCACCGATGTAAACTATCTCTAGTCAAATGTAGGAATGAAGGTTTTTCAAGTTAGAGAATGAGTATGAGACTATCACTAGTGGTGCTCAATTAAGGCTAAACACGACCATTTTTACGGGTTATACCACAAACCCAACTTCTCTCCTGGAAGCAATTCAACCGTTAGGTCAAATTGAATTTCTAGTGCGATAGGTTCTCCAGTAGTCATTCTCATGTTAGAAGAATTTAAATTCCTATATTTGCCTATAGAAGTATAGCAAAGATGATTTTATCTTGCTTTTCTTATACATGGCCTAATATGACTCAATTAACCATACTTTGAAAGTCGGTTAAGAAAATGACATGTCTTACACAACTCCTAACAAAGGCAAGCGAGATGTTTTAATTTCGTGTTTGAGATTTAAAGGTTGTTTGATGGAGATGGTGTTTTTTTTATGATCTCTTGGACAACATCTTTGTTTGTTGAGTTGTTACATGTTATTTTAACATGATTTGGTTTCCTAGAACCAAGAGACACTCTAATGTGATACAATGTAGAACCTACTACATCGTGTGTGTTTCAAGAATGCTCCTTTGCATATCTTGAGTGAGAATCTAGTAAAGGTTACTTACCTCAATAGATCTTGTGAGCATTTTATTTGAAATGAGACATACTGTTTATTTCAACAAGTATGCTTTTCTAAGAGGAAACATATCACTCTTAAGAATGCTTTGTGAAATAAGTATTTTAGTGTATGACCAATTTTACTTGTTTATGCAATGACACATGTTGTATTAGGTTATTATTCAACTCTAATATCCTATATTTGTTAACAAGATGCAATGTTATTCTCTTGTAACATAACCATTCATGTTACAAAGACAATAAGATGCATAGGATACAAGTTATCCTTTGTCAATCTTTTGATGAGAGAAATACATGTGATATTCTCAAAGATTGATGACTTACATAATAGTTAATAACATATTATGTGTGACACTTTTACTAGATATGTGATTTTGAGTGTTGAGTCGTTCATGAGCAAAGTTTACATATGTTGTTTGTTTGCTCGTGTTTGGTTTTTCGGAAATGACACATTTACCAATTGCATTGCAATGTAAATTACTTGTATATTTCGGATGAAACATCCAAGTTGTCAATCCTACTTGGTTGTGTATTTTATGCATCTTTTAAATATATTAGTTTAATGTTTGGAACACAACCATTGGACAAGAAGACTCAATATGGCATCTTCAACACAAGTGTGAGTTATGATCTGATGCATATTATTTTCGTCTTGAGAGGACGTCATTATTTTCATAACAATCGAGTGTGATTGAGTATGTAGATTCAAGATAATATATTGATGCGTGGTTTTGCAACCTTACAACAGGTTTTACCTCTCGAGGGATCTCAAAAGGCTTACAACCCCACCAGGCAGTGTACCTGACCGATGTAGTATAGTGTAGTGGTAAGTACGGGGGATTGATCGTTCTCCACAGGGAATAGTGTCGTTAGGATTGAAAAACTATTCTAATAGGTCTAAGGGTGAGAGAAGATTCTTTTTGTGTTTTTATAATTTTATGAAAGCAAGTAGAATCTTGGGTTTGAAAGAGTGGGCGGAATTAGTTGCTAGTCAACTAACCCAAATAACTACGAATGCAAATAAAATAAAATAACAGAAAATGAAAAGGTTGGTAAAACTTATATGTAGAGAAATGTGTTTACTTAGATTTCCTTACTCCCTAACTATCTTTTACCGGTTGATTAGTGTGTATTAATTGCGTGGATGACGGGTGTATTCCTTAATACCATTCGTGGGGTGGCGTACGTACTTCCCCAACTCTATGAGCTCCTACTTCACTCCTATGTCGAGCCGGCTAGGAAGCTCCTAACATGGGATCACTAGAATTCGCTCATGCATTAAATACAACCATAAAAACCATAGTACGCATTGGTTCATGTTTCTTAAGACGTTCAAGCAAGTTACCGTATAGGAAGTTAGCCAGTTTTCTTAAGCCTAACATAGATGAACAATCATCCAATACAACTAATAACACACTAATAACCAATAATCAATAGCTAGGTTTCATTAGATCTAAGCAAACACAAAGAAAACCTAGCCTAGCATGTTAAACAAAAGACAAGAACAAGATAGAATCAAACAACACATAGACATATTGAATGATTAATTGATAACTTATCTTCAATGTAACATGGAAGATCTCAAGGCAAAAAGCCTTGAAAAAGCTGCTAAAATCGTCTTAGGGTTTTTTCACACACAAAGTTCCACACTAATGATAAAAAAATTGCAAAACTATATATAGAGTTTCAGGTCTGACGGCGTCACGTTGTATATCCTGACGCCGTCACCTCGCCGCTTTTAGGGTTCCCGGATGACCTTCCTGACGCCGTCCCTCTTTAGTGCTCCAAAATCCGTTCTGGCCTATCAGGGGGTGACGCCGTCAGAATTGAGCTTGACGCCGTCCCTCTTTAGTTTAAGCCGTGACGACCTTGATCATATTAAAGGGTGACGCCGTCAGATTTTTCATGCAAAATTATCTGGCTTATCATGAGTAATTTTCATATCCACTTCTTTAGCCAAGCTATGACGCCGTCTGGACCAATTTCTGACGCCGTCAAAGGTACTTTCCAGCATAATTTTGAGACTTTGTCGTTTTCTTCACTTTTATGCTCCAAAAATGTCCAAAATGCTTCATTTTCCAGATTTCTTCTCCAAAGTACCTAAAATGACAAAAGGAACGATTTAGGGCAATATTTGATCAAATAAATACGATTTAGGGCTTAAATGACCCCCTAAAAGCGGTACATTTTTCGCTTCATCAAATACCCTTACACTTGAGATTTGCTTGTCCTCAAGCAAATGCGCTTTTATTCAAATCAAAATACAAGTTAGGGGTCATTTAATGCTAACATAAAAGTAATTACAACAAATATTCGTTCCACTTTAATCATAATAAGCACGGAGATTACAAACTAGCACCTCACAAGTAGTGTTTAGATACTCACATCTCTCAAGTGTCATCAAAATAAATCTCATAAATGAAAACGGATAATATCTTTCACTACCTGTCATAGCAAATAGATTACCATAGGCTTGGGAAAGGATCAAAAACCTCCTCCACTAGGCGTAAGCACCTAAGATAAACTATCAAAGAGGGCTTTTAAATGGGTTATAACGTTAGGTGTAGGGATATGATAAACACGGTTTTGTTGGATAAGGGATATTTTACTGGTGGCGAGTTAAAGATCTTGATTAATTACATGTACTATACCATGTTGCTAAGCCAAGACTCGACTCGATTTAAGCTAATGAAAGAAAATAACAAAAACATAAAATAAAACGGGATGGTAGTCCGTATGTTTTTTTTCTATTTTTCTTTTTCTCATTTTTTTGTATTTTTCTTGATTTTTTTTTTCCTCATACACTCTTGCCCTACCATCCAAAATAATACATCATAGGGGCGCTGCATTCCCCTTACACTTGAACTTTTACATAACTTTACAAATACTATTCTAATGACTCGAATTAAGATAATCGAAAAACTTGGAGTACTTTTAAAATATTTAGCACATATGGGGGTAATAAACGATGTTCTTCCCCATTACTCCATTACACTAGTACTTTACCCATGAGTCCCAATCGTCCCAAAACAATATGTACAAGGATATGACTCGACTTAGCAACCATGTAATCAATTAGATAATTAACTTGGGTTTAAACAAATGTTGTCACAATAATGCACTAAAAATGAGTGCATACAAGGTAGGCTAAGGCGATTTGGGTGTACATTTTAGTGGGGTGTAACAAATTCTTCCTTTAAGTAAAATGCTTAAAGGTCGAAACGAAAAGATAGGCTCTGAGGGGTGTACTAGGGGTATCGTGTACTAAAAATGAGTACAACGCAAAGGGTGTGGGAGAATTACTTGACCAATGTAGCCAACGTAATTATAACAAAATCACAGGTGTAAAACAATGGGTTAATCCTAATGCCTCTTATTATGTAGTAAATCTAACTACACGAATGTAGTCTCACTTGTGGCCTCGGAATGGTCCTAACGCAAGTTCTAGAATCTAAGTGCTACCGGTACTCACATCATAGCATAAATGCTTTTCCTACCAATTCTAGGGGCGAACCTCACATATTTGGGGGTGGAAAATTTTTTATTGGTACGGTTTTTGTGCTAGTCATATAACTCCTATCCGTGAGACGCTCATTAAGATCAAAGTTTCACTCCTAAATGTTGTAAAAAATTTAAAATTTGGCACTAAAATTTTCCTAACAGGTATTTATCTCAGTTTTATTACACATCTACTATTAAACAAACTAAAATCAAGCGTAATAGCATTCTCTAATCGTACTTTTACCCCCCTTACACTTAAGATGAACATTGTCCCCAATGTTCAAATAACAAGATGTAAAAGTAATAAGGTAAATGAATGAAATCAAATACTCCCCTGATTCGCTCGGTGGATAATGTGGTAACAAGGTTAGATCTTCTTCCAAAGTAATGTTGAAGCTCCATGACTAATGCATCGCCAAAAGCTTGATCCAACAAACATTTCCTTGTCCAAAATAACCTGTTAAACCTGAGAAAACAAACACGAAAACCTGCATAACATCGGCGGGATAAACTCTATATAAGGATATAATGCTTGTGGAATGATAATTTTGCAGATTCCTGGAGATTATAAGTTATAGATTTAATAAAAACTTTTTATGAAAACAAAACTTTCAAAAATTTTCAGAAGATTAAGTCTGACGCCGTCAGGTTGTAAATCCTGACGCCGTCAGAAATGATCTGACAGAATTCTTATGTTAAGTTTCCGGAAAAATTTTGGAAAAAACTATACCTTACTTCCTGGAAATCCTGCAAAACATCATTATGACTCGATACAAGCATTTGACTCAAACAAATACTAATATGTATGTTAATTTATTATTATTACGATTCATGTTCATTTGTGTTCTAATAAACCGGTTTGGATTTCCCTTACACTTAACTTTTGCAAAATACCTTTATATGTAGTTAAGACGAAGTTAAAAACAAGATAAAGCATTTTCACAAATTAGTTTTTAACATGAATCAATAATAATAAAATTTAAACATACATACGGAAACAAATAAAATCAAACAAACAAATAAATAAACACACAAAGCAAATAAAACTTGGGTTGCCTCCCAAGAAGCGCTTTTCTTTATTAACGAGTCTTGTAGCTAGACTCAAAGTCCTTCTACCCTATATAAGTGAGCTCGTCATCGAGGACGTCTTTAGGGTTAAGCTTGGATTGAAGTTTCCTATTGGTTCGCTTAGTACAATATATCTTTTCAAACTTCTCTCCATCCGGGTCATACAATGTCATCTTAATATGCCATGACCCATCTCCATCTTTGGGTGGTTTGTCCCAATCCTACTTATGATCATCGTCCTCACAATTCCACTTATTCATCCCTAGGTTAATTGGCAAAACTCCTAGGAAATCAATCATCCTCCTAAAAACTAGAGGGTCTTCAAACGGATCCAATTCGGTGTCCCTAGCCAAGAGTTTCTCTACCGTATGTGTTCGGTTAACAAAGTCCTCTTCTAGGTAAAATGGGCGTTGGGGTCCTATGAAGTCTCTATCGATCCAAGGTCCATATCTAGGTGGTCTCCTATTTACTTCTAACCAATGGGGTGTTGGTTCATCACTAGTATCATAGGCATGTTTCTTCACATCATAGACTGACCAAGTATCACCTTCTCCTACCGCTATCTTAGATTCCTTACAATCAATCATAGCACTAGCGGTCGCCAAAAATCCTCTACCTATCAACAAGGGGCATGTAGGGTCGCTAACCATATCAAGGACGTGGAAATCGGCCAAAATGGTTAGTTTTCCAATGTGTACTAACACGTCCTTAACTACTCCAACCGGGTAAGCAACACTCCCATCCGCTAAACCTATTATCACCTCGGTTTCTTCAAGTTTTCCAAGTTTTAGAGAGGTGTAGAGAGGTAACGGAAGTAGGTTAAGGCTTGATCCAAGATCGGCTAATGTGTCATAAGCCTCTGAATTACCGATCTTGCAAGGTAGAACAAATAAGCCCGGATCATCTAACTTCTTAGGTAGCTTGTTTTGAACAAAGGCGGTCCCTTTTTCGCCTAACTTGAGCTTCTTCTCATCCAACACATCAATAACCGGACTTTCAAGGTGGAGCTCCTTGAATTCTTCGTCAAGGTTTTGAGTGGGAGGTGTTTCAACTACGACTTGGGTTTGTTTGAAACACGAGCTCATGGAATTGACCGAATAATATTGTGGACAAGAACTAGGGGACGAAACCGATGAAATAGCGTTGACGTTTAGTTTCGGGTTCTTGACCGTGTTGCTAGGGAGTGCTCCCATTTCTCGGTCATTGAGGGCTTTCAACAAGGTGTCAATCTTATCGGTCATCTCGCTTTGTTTTTGTTTGAAATCGGCTTCAAACTTGGCTAAACGAGCTTCTTGAGATGCCATAAATTGAGACATCAATCCTTCAAAGTTATTGGTACTACCATTGCCGGAAGGATTGTTGTTGAAAGTACGGTTCGAGTTGGAACCGCTTGATTGGAAACGATTAGGTGGGTTGGAAGAATTGGTTTGTTGTGTGTTTTGATTTTGTTTCCACCTAAGGTTCGGGTGATTTTTCCATGAGGGGTTGTATGTATCACCGTAGGGGTTTAGCTCGGGTTTGAAAGTGTACCACTTGTCTCCCGCTCCGTCGGTACGCGAGGATGCGTAGTCCGCAAAAGCTTGTTCAGGGAGTTCCATGCAATCACGAGTGTCGTGGGGACCACTACATAATTCACATGAAGAAGTGATTTTGTTCACTTGGCTTGAAGGTTTAGGAGCCTCGTAGGATTTCATAAGAAACTTGACTTGGTCTTCAAGTTCTATGATCCTACGGTCGAAAGTGCTTGAATTGTTCGAAGGCAAAGATATTGCCTTGACCGTTTTATTCAAATCACGGGGATCACTCCAACTTTCGTTGTCATAGAGAGCAAGATCCTCTAGGAGAGCCCATGATTGTTCCGCACTTAGATCACGTAGCTTACCACCGGCCGATTGGTCAATGATTTGCCTTGTGGAGAGATTGATATGGTCGTAGAAGATTTGGACTTGGAGCCAAAGTTCTATGCCATGGTGAGGGACTTTTTGGAGTAAGTCATTGAATCGAGTCCATGCCTCGTAGAGGGTTTCGCCTTGACGTTGTTGGAACATCAAGATATCATTCCTTAGCTTGGTAGTTCTTCCCGGTGGGAAAAACTGAGCAAGGAAACGAGTGGTGAGATCATCCCAAGAGGTGATGGATCCTGCGGGTTGACGCTCTAGCCATTGACTAGCTTGGTCCCGCAAAGAGAACTGAAAAAGAAGCAATCGGGTCGTCTCTCGAGTGGCAACATCAAGGTCTATAGAATCAACGATTTTGAGAAAATCCTTGAGATGTTGGTTAGGATCTTCAGAACGAAGTCCATGGAATGCGCATCCGCTTTGCACCAACCGGATGGTGTCGGATCGCAAGGGAGTGACATTGGCTCCTTGAGTGAGCTCAATGGTGTTTCGATAGCCATGGTGGCTAGGACGGGAGTACTCTCCTAAAGTACGGGCTCTAGGAGGTGGTGGTTGTTGTGGTGGGTTGTTGGGATCGAGGATATTACCACCTTCCATGATGTCGGATGGTAATGGTTACGAACAAAGAAACGAAGAAAAAAAAGATAGACTAAAGAAAACCTAGAAAAATAAAATAAAAATCTCACTAGAAAGGAATCTAGTGAGTAGACCTATAAAATAAAAATTCAACCTAAACAATAACTATTCCCCGGCAGCGGCGCCAAAAACTTGATGCGTGGTTTTGCAACCTTACAACAGGTTTTACCTCTCGAGGGATCTCAAGAGGCTTACAACCCCACCAGGCAGTGTACCTGACCGATGTAGTATAGTGTAGTGGTAAGTACGGGTGATTGATCGTTCTCCACAGGGAATAGTGTCGTTAGGATTGAAAAACTATTCTAATAGGTCTAAGGGTGAGAGAAGATTCTTTTTGTGTTTTTATAATTTTATGAAAGCAAGTAAAATCTCGGGTTTGAAAGAGTGGGCGAAATTAGTTGCTAGTCAACTAACCCAAATAACTACGAATGCAAATAAAATAAAATAACAGAAAATGAAAAGGTTGGTAAAACTTATATGTAGAGAAATGTGTTTACTTAGATTTCCTTACTCCCTAACTATCTTTTACCGGTTGATTAGTGTGTATTAATTGCGTGGATGACGGGTGTATTCCTTAATACCATTCGTGGGGTGGCGTACATACTTCCCCAACTCTATGAGCTCCTACTTCACTCCTATGTCGAGCCGGCTAGGAAGCTCCTAACATGGGATCACTAGAATTCGCTCATGCATTAAATACAACCATAAAAACCATAGTACGCATTGGTTCATGTTTCTTAAGACGTTCAAGCAAGTTACCGTATAGGAAGTTAGCCAGTTTTCTTAAGCCTAACATAGATGAACAATCATCCAATACAACTAATAACACACTAATAACCAATAATCAATAGCTAGGTTTCATTAGATCTAAGCAAACACAAAAAAAACCTAGCCTAGCATGTTAAACAAAAGACAAGAACAAGATAGAATCAAACAACACATAGACATATTGAATGATTAATTGATAACTTATCTTCAATGTAACATGGAAGATCTCAAGGCAAAAAGCCTTGAAAAAGCTGCTAAAATCGTCTTAGGGTTTTTCACACACAAAGTTCCACACTAATGAAAAAAAATTGCAAAACTATATATAGAGTTTCAGGTCTGACGGCGTCACGTTGTATATCCTGACGCCGTCACCTCGCCGCTTTTAGGGTTCCCGGCTGGCCTTCCTGACGCCGTCCCTCTTTAGTGCTCCCAAAATCCGTTCTGGCCTATCAGGGGGTGACGCCGTCAGAATTGAGCTTGACGCCGTCCCTCTTTAGTTTAAGCCGTGACGACCTTGATCATATTAAAGTGTGACGCCGTCAGATTTTTCATGCAAAATTCTCTGGCTTATCATGAGTAATTTTCATATCCACTTCTTTTGCCAAGCTATGACGCCGTCTGGACCAATTTCTGACGCCGTCAAAGGTACTTTCCAGCATAATTTTGAGACTTTGTCGTTTTCTTCACTTTTATGCTCCAAAAACGTCCAAAATACTTCATTTTCCAGATTTCTTCTCCAAAGTACCTAAAATGACAAAAGGAACGATTTAGGGTAATATTTGATCAAATAAATACGATTTAGGGCTTAAATAACCCCCTAAAAGCGGTACACTTTTCGCTTCATCATATATTTCATCATATTTTGATGTCATCTTGAAGCTAGACAAATAATGACTCCAATTTCATGTCCACACTCGAAAACTTGTCAATTAGATTCGATAATGATATCAATCATAATTTGAATAATGAATTGATATGTATTCGAAATCTTTCTTGACCCTCACAATCACTCATTTTTTTAAAAAAGAAAATAAAAATTTGTGGAGTGTGTTCCATTTATTCTAACACTAGTTGTATGTGTGAGGTTAATGACATATTAAGTTACTACTTTGATATTGTCATTTTTATTTTTATTTGAGAAAAACTATTTATATTATCAAGTATAATATTTTTAGTTTTTCGATACCTCATTGGTATAAAAATAATTATCTTAACTATTTTTATACGACATACGTAAAATACTAAATGTTTAAAACATTTTGTATGTGTGTTAGATCAATGCAAGTTTAATACATTTTCCTTTACTTAAGTACTGATGTATTAAAATGACCTTTTATCTTGTTTAGACAACCCATGGTCAACAAGATAAAATGATGTAATGTTTTAAAGATCATGTTACAGATTTTATGAAAGTGTTAAGTGTTTTGGGGTGATATACTTTTTACACTTAAACCTTTGGAAAAATAATTGTGTAAGACAATATCTTTCGACACACATGATCTACCAACTTAGTTTCTATTCCTAAGAAAGTTACTAAACCATTTTAAGAACTTGCAACAAATGCAAGACAAATGGTTGATGCCTATATGCAATGCAAACTAATTACTTAATATAGTGCAAGTGATTTAGCATGAGCCTTATAAATGCATAAACCGAAAAACTATAATAAGCAAATAGCAATTTAGCTTAACACACAAAAATACTTATCGTCATTTTGTGTATTATGTATAACAATGTATACTAAGCTTGATTTTATTTGACAATGAATTTGTTTCCTCCCCATTTCAAAGATTTTTGCTGAGCACTTTGAAAACATGTCAAGGTTTAAAAGTTGAATCGCCCTTTTTCAGTTTGACCAAAAATTTATGCAAACTGCATGACCAGAAGACCTTTAGTTGAAAATCAAGGACTTTAACATACTCTCATTTAGAACTAATTCATAAAAATGTTTCTGAAATGAAATTAGACTCAACATCATTTAAAATGATGGGCGACACGACTCGTACAGACTTATGGTTGATTTTATATAGATTTTTGAAAATGAACCAACAAAGATGAAAAATAGAAAATCAGATGCACAACACCGTTAAATGACCCACGGTACCGTTAAATATAACGGTACCGTCCTATGTTTAATGGTACCGTGGTCTGTTTTCTGATTCAGAACTACATGACTTAATGATTCGTTCTGAAAACATGACCGGACACTTAAAAACTCTATTCGTTTAGTGATTAAAGAAAACCTTCAAGCTAGTATGACAAAGTATACTTAACAACAAAACTTGTAAGTATTAAGCAACTAAATACTTTTCATATTTTTATCACCTTCATGGGTAATTTGATACATGGATCGTACTCAATTTTGAAAACCATTTGTTTTAAAAATTTGAGCGACGTGGCTCTGGTACCAATTGTGGAAACCGTAGAGGGGGGGGTGAATACGTTTCCATTTAAAAACTTAAAACTTTTGTATCAAACTCCCGATCAAGTGTGACGTAATATGAAAAGTGTCAACTATGATCATATAGCATCTAGAGATGAATATAGTAAACTACAACATATGCACAATCAACCATGGAACATACATAATCAACATAACATAAGCAACTAGCCACAATGCAAATATAAACATAAAGCGATAAAAATAAAATGAAAGTAAAGAGATAAGTAAGAAGGCGCAAACCGGACACGGTGATTTATAGTGGTTCGGTCACGAAGCTCCTCTTCGCCCTACTCCACTCCCCGAGTACCCAACTCGAGAGTTACTTCACTAATCAACAAACTCCCTTCAGGCGGAGAAAACCGTACACGTCGCTTAACTTGTTTTCCGACACTAAGCTAGATGTCGAGTGCTAATCTTAGCTAGCACCAATCTACCACGATCTACCCGATCTACACGTTGCTTATCCTATTTCCGACACTAAGCTAGATGTCGAGTGCTAATCTTAGCTAGCACCAATCTACCACGATCTACCCTTGATCCACATGATCAATCACACAAGTCCAATGGCTTCAAGAGATCTTCACTATCTCTTAAGATCACAATGATCTTGACTCACTCTCTCACAAAAGAAAAATAATCTTGATGTATGCTATGATACAATCAAGAGTGTAACAAATATTACAAGACCTAACAACTCCAACTCTTGTATCTTCTTGGATACCTTGAGTTCTTCTCTTGTAAATGAAGAGGAATGATAACACTTTGTATCTACTTGGATACTTTGTGTTCTTCTCTTGCTAATCAAGAGGGATGACAAAACTTTGTATCTACTTGGATACTTTGTGTTCTTCTCTTGCTAATCAAGAGGGATGACAACACTTTGTATCTACTTGGATACTTTGTGTTCTTCTCTTGCTAATCAAGAGGAATGAAGAGGATCACTTGAGTGGATGATTGGATCACTCTTAAACAACCTAAGACTCTCCAAATGATAAAAGAAAGTAATCTAAGTGAGGAGGGATTAGACCAGAAAAAAGGACTGGAAAAATCAAGTTGGAAGTGTGAAATGGTCCACTATTTATAGGCAAATAAAAATCTAGCCGTTACGTACGGACGGCTCCATTAAATACCCAATGGCTCCGTTAAATTTAATGGAGCCGTCCCTATTTAAAGGTGCCATGGACGCTCCTTCGTTTGTCTTTAGTGGGGAAGGTTTATTTGGGAAAGTTAGGAGCTGTTTTGGGGGGAAATTTGACTGTTGGGATTTTCAAACATATTTTTCAAAATAAAATATTTCTTTTTAATTCAAAAATAATTTGTGAAATATATTTTTGAAAAAATGTTTTGTCACATTAAAAATGTGAAGTTTAGAAAAATAAAATCCTTTGATCATTTGTCAAGTAGTAGATTTATTTGTCCATACCTTGAGTGATTTATGTCGGGATGGAAATCTACGACTTCGTTGAAGCATACTTGAGACGTCGGGAAGTGTTGATGTAAGTATGCGTTGATGATTTGTGTTTACAAGTAACTTGCACATTTTACGTTATGTATTACAAGTTACATGTTTGTTATTATTAAAACCGAAGAAACCGTTTAGTTTAAATATCGTAATATTTGCACTAACAAAATTCATTCTTATTTAATAACCAAAACATGATTTACACTAACTTAATAATGTTTCATCAACTATTCTATTATTAAACACTTGACTACTAACTACTAACTTGCCGTTCAAAAAAAAAAAAAAAGAAAAAAACTCGTTTCTAGGTTTCCTTTACTGATAAGCTCTCATTTTGGACGATATCTGAGGCCCAAAACATTTGTATCAGTTGGTTAGTAGGTCAACATCTAAAAACTACCATAATCATGACACTAAATCAGGGAATGAGATTCTCTCAAGTTGAGAGGTACAGCTTGACTTTGGGCCATTGTGAGCCATTGGATCGGATTTGATCCAATGGCTCACAATGGCCCAAATCCAATGGCTCACAATGGCCCAACTTGAGTCAAGTTGTACCTCTCAAACTTGAGAGGATCCCATCCCCTAAATCAGAACTAAATCATCATCATCATGACTTATTCGATGATAAAGTTACTTACTTGCTGCTATACCTCACTTTTGGAGTTTGCCACCATGCCACTTGAGTTATGTAAAGTTATAGAGTCCTGCAGTTCATTCAAAACCCAATCATTAACACGTTTAATAATCTATAATGGCGTTAATAAACTAGTAATTAAACTTTAATCACTTGGTTAAAGAAACAAACTATTAAAAGCCATCTTTTCTCTACTTTCACACATATCCTCAACCATGGTTGTCAGGATCCCGATCCTGATCTTAGGATCTTACGATTTTACGATACTACAAAGCAAAAACGATCCGGATCCTACGTAGGATCTTAGCAAGCTTAGGATCTTATAGGATCCCGATCTTAACCATAGGATTTTAAGATCTAATTCGATCCGATCTTACTTTTCTCGAACGAAAAACTAACAGACTACAAAGTTATGGATTATGTTTTACAGAATTTAAAAAACATGTTAATCTTATTATACATTATAATTTAGGACCACATTTTTATGAAACATTCAAATAACTTTGTGTTTAAAATATATAATAATTTGTGAATTTGAATAATATTACAAAGATTATTAAGAAAATGACATTGTAGTAGGATCTTAGGATCCCAGTCCGATCTTACGATCTCGATTTTGCAAAGTCGAAAACGATCCTAAGTAGGATACCAATCTTGAAAACCTTATCCTCAACCACTCAGTGTCCTGCCTTTTGCTTTTTGGTCAAAAGCAAATATCATGTCATTTTTGCAACTGCAAAAACAATAATACAAAGTGCCTCAACGTGAGATCACTAGGTGGCCTAAGTGGCAGGTTCGATTTTGGTGACTGATACCAATAGTGGGTCATGTCAATAACCGAGACAGAGATTGGAGTATCATTTATCCAAGTCAAGTTTGTTTGATGGTAGAATTTGACATGAGGACTTAGTCGGTCGAAAGTCAGATAGCACAGTCATTAGAAAGCGGTAACAACCAGGCTAACAAACCTGATTCGAAACCTCATATAAGCCCAAAAACACTGTTCAACAATGACTATGAATGTATGTATATATGTTATACCATGACTGTTGTAGATCTTGTGAGCCTCAAGTTCAAGATACCAAAAAAACAAAAAGCTGGCTTAAAGCTTTGGAGTTAAGACACAAAAACGAACAAACAAAAAGGTAACACAAATAAAGAGTCATGCTAATTCCAGTTTAGTATTCAAACTAAGGGAACATCAGAAACAGGATCATGTGATGATGAAAGAAAACTAGTTGGTTTATTCATAAACCGTTTTCGGTTGATCCACAGAGCATTCTCAATTAACACTTATCAGCTGTTGAGACATGACAAGAAACCCACTCAATATCTGCTAAGAAAATATACACCTTCTCATACAGGATCACAAGGTTAACCATACACTACACAAATTACTTCACTCACATCAAGCACCATTTACAAATAATGAAAAAGTGGGGGGAAAATATAACGGCAAATAGCATAACAACCAACATAGCCAAAGGTTGCCAAATATAAAACTGGAAGCACTTCTAGACTAAAGATAACGTAAACAATGCCTGAAATAAGGACAAACTAGCATAAAGCAAAGATATTCCAAATGGAGTTATGTATCAACTCTCCAACTTCTAATGATCCCATTGTTTCACTTAACTTTCTAAGGGTTTGAGAATTGAGTGACATGTGACAATATCTTGCACAACAACCCCAATCGGAAAAAAGTAGCATAAAAGCAAGAGCATATTTCTTATCAACAGCAAACATGTATACTTTAAGAAATCAAGTAACAAACTGCTACAGAAATGCGCACACAAGTTATCAATGAACGCACTAGACATCGTTAATGTTGACTTGCACCAATGACACCAAATATCAAAAGAAGATTCTTTCTTATAGCAAAATGACTTCATATTATATTCATACTGGGGAACTATAAGAAAAAGCAATGTAGTTCTCCCTTTTTAAACTTAAACTTTAAACTTTGAACTTACAAGATCAGTTTACAGGACAAAGAAGTGGGCTGCTTACTAACAATTTAAGGTTCATAACTGACAGTGGCATCATAAGCGTGCAACCATCTTCTTGCATCCAAGAACAACAGAAAATATTGATATAACAGCCACAATAGCACCCTGTCTCGAAAGCAAAAATTCAGTCCACGTCAAGGGCTTGGTAACCTGAACTAAAATCTTCTTAAAATTTTCATTCAAATCCTCCAAAGATCCATTGTTATCGATCACTAGGTCGGCTTTTGACTTTTTTACATCAAGAGGTATCTGAGCATTTATCTTATATCGAGCATCTTGTGCAGAAATTACATCTCTAGCCATCAGGCGTTTGAGTTGTATTTCGGGATCAACCCACACAACAATATTTGGCTTTGTCCACCTGTCCATTTTGGCCTCATACAGTAATGGGACATCAAGAATGATGATGTTACAACCCTTGATCCACAGCTTAAACACTTCCAACCACATACCAAATGCTATGTAAGGTGCAAGAAGCCTACAAATATAATTAAGAAGATCATTAGTTAGTAATAAAATTAGCTTTTCAAAATGATCTCTTTCATGAATTTTTTTTGAATAAAACAAATATATGGCATTCAAAGATTATTTGCGTTATATAAACGCTCTTATCACTTTGGTTGACATGCCTATAGAACCCAAAAGACGCGTTATTTCAGAGATGCTAAATTCATTCATAAATTCAGTGAAGTATCTAACTTTTTACATGAAAATTAGTGAATTAAGGGAGATGATGACTATATGATCATAAAAATAGTAGTAATCTGTTATTAGTGTACTTATTGAGAAGCTGGCGTTTTGAAGGATCAGTAAATATAATCTCGCCCAATTTCTCCCGATCAACTTCCCCGTTTTCTTGTAATATTTCTTCTCCAAAAGCTGCTACAACCTTTTTCCAACCGCCAGTACCCTTCTTCAGTACATTCTGTGACGTGAACCAACACATACATGAGACAACAAGAATTTGAAATCAGATATATAACCCTTAAAACTACCATTTTTATAATTATCAAAGCCTTCAGATTAACTGCTTACCAGTCTATAAAAATTAAGTTCTTGCAAATTTAACTTAAACAAATACATGACTAATTATGATTTCTGGACCAAGATTTCATAAAAACAACATACAATGTCTCTAACTCTCTAATTCCTAAATTAAATATATCTTTAATACTTAGAAACTACTTGGTCATAATTCAAATCGTCTCCAACAACACCACATTCTTCTTATTTTTCGGGATATTATAAGGAGATGTCATCCAAGACTGACATACACCAATGGAGTTCCCCTTGAACAGAAGTCTGCAGCAGAAGAACACCATTCATGCTTAATCTGACAGCCTAGTGGCTAGTGATTACCCCCTTAAGTTTCCTGTTGGGCTAATGAATATCATATATTCATATATTACAATCAAAAGCCCCTTTGTAAGTTAATTCATCAAATGAGTAAAATCACGCCTCTGCAGTGCCGGTGGACACCCTGTGCAAATGGGGCGGCTGCACAGGGCCACCAATTCTATGGGGCCTCCCTTCAATATATTATCAAGTTACAAGGCTTTTGTATGTTTGAGAATGAAAAAGTCGATCATTCTTTGTTATTTACATTAGAATCAGCTGCATGATCTTATACAGATGGATAAAAAAGTTATGTTCGTCAAACATGGGGGCCTACTTATTGTTACAGCACAGGGCCTCCGAAATCCATTGGACGGCCCTGCGCCTCTAATTATGTTCCATCTCTCGCCAGAGCTTCAATGTGACGCATCAATCTAATCACGACACTTGAAGCTTACACCATTATCAGACAATAATAATTTCATTCAGTGGTCTTTCAATTTTTCAAGGTTTAAGTTAACTTTAATTAAGTTCACTTATCTAACCGCAACTTCCTTCCAACTAGTATTTACAAACAAACATAATAACAGCTTCTATTAATCACATCGTCCTCTAAATTCATTAAAATCCAAAGCATAATTGCCACATTTAAATACCTATTTCAGTCACCCATGTTCTGACTATAAACACACAACACTCCTATCGGCAACGTGCATAACACTTTATCAAATGTCCTACGTGTCCGCGTAGCTAACTCTTATTCATTCAAGCTAGTCGTATACATACATCATATCCTAGGCACATTACGCAAATTAACCAAAGCTCGTTCAAAAAGTGTTTGTTTCATTAACAGGTCTGAATCTGACAACGGTAAGAGGTGTCTAAATCTGAACGAAATAATATTGTTTATTTTTTTATAATTGTCCCAATAGATTTTAAGTGCTCGTTTCTGCAATTTATTAAAAACAAACACACACTTAGTTAGCGATCTTACGCGAGCAACGACGTCAGCATCAACAACTGGAAAACCATTGGATTTGAAGAGATTTGAGACAGTACTTTTTCCAGTAGCAATTCCACCGGTTAATCCGATTAGCCTCATGGTTTCAGCGATTATGTTGTGTTGTTGAGATTTAAGTTTCTTTTGTTTTTTTTATAATAATGGAAAGAATGGGATTGCTTGGATGGGAATTTAAATACAAGGTTTTATGGATATAAATGCAATGAGATGACATGTGAAGCGTATCTAGTGTAGTGGTATCATAGTACCCTCCCACGGTACTGACCGGGGTTCGATTCCCCGGATACGCATGCATCTTTTTTTATTTGTTTGTTTGTTTCGGCTTAGATAACCGGCTTATGGCTTATTTGGTTTTAATCTTATGTTTTATTAGTTTACTTTTTGTGGTTTTTTTATAAAAAAACTTTCCGGCTATGTAAGTTTATTAAAACATAACAAACTTACATAAGATGAGAGGCTTCAAAACAAGCCACAAAAAGTGAGCTTATGTAACATAAGCCCATAACCAAATAAGCAATAAGCTGTTGTATAAGCTGAAAGAAATACCCCCTTATTCTTTACAAGCTTTCTGTATTTTGAAACTTCTAATTTTGTGTTTCATAATCCATAGACTCACAAGGCAAAAAAAATAAGCTTAAATGTGTTTATGTACATATGTTATGTATGGAAACAAGCTTATGTGATTTCATAAAAATTTGAGCTTTTTAATAAACTAAACTATAAAATAACTTTTGTCTGTAATATAAGCTTATGAAAGCTTTTATAACTTACATAATCTCAAAAGAATAGAAATAACTTTTAAAATTGAGTATAGTGTGAGTTATTCAAGTTACTCAAATCCTTTTAACTCATGGATAAACACGCAAAAAGTTGATATAGTATATTGTATCAGTTAATTTGCTTTGATAGTTTGATGAACTTTTATGTCATTTTATAATAATAAACTTCAAGTAATTCATCAAACATTTTCTTTAAATAAAAACTTCAACTTATAACTTATAACTTCCGATTTAAGCTCAAGTTAATATGAGTTATACATTAATGTTTTAGATTTCTTGTTATGTGTGATTCATTTATATTTTGTACTTGGTTGAGAGAAAAACCACGACAAAATTAATGGGTCTGAATCAACATTGTAAATTTAATGGGCTATAGTAAACTGAAACCTGTAAACTTTTTTACAAACTAACGGGAAGGGGTGTTCAAAAAAATCGAGGAACCAAAAGAACCGAGGAACCGTACCGGAACCGAACCGTATATTAGAACCGTGGTACGGTTCTTGGTTCCAAAAATTCCAAATTTTCGGTTCTCGGAACGGTTTGGGTCGGAACCAACCGGTTTCGGTACTTTCCCGAAAGAACCGATTCTTTTGAAAATATAAAATTTTATAGGGTTTATTTGAGATATTGTGTAAGTTGAAAGGCCTTTTAAGAAAACAAAAAAAAAAAAAAACAAAAAAAAACAAAAAAAACCTACTCATTATTAAGTTGTAACATAAAAATCTAAAACCTAAAAACATATAATAAAATTAAAACCTTAACTTTTAATCCATTCAAATACCATCATCATCATCATTCATCAACATGAAAGTAAGTTTATCTTAAAATCATTATCGTAAATTTGAAATCATTAGTTGACAATGATGCATTGAAAAGTAACTCTTTTAGTGAGTTTTACATAAGTTAGTTCATAATATACATTAGTGGCACTGGCATACATTTATGAGATTAATGGGTTATTTGAATATGTTTGTAAAACTGATAACTTGAAACAATAGAAAATTGAATCATTATCATAAAACTAGGATATCGAGTGCGGCTTTGTAAAACTGATACATATGAAAAATTCGCTTATCATGATAAACTAGAATATCGAGTCTGCGTCTTTGCGCATAGCCGCATATTGATATAAAATAATGAAGTAATGAACAATTTTGTGTTGCTCAGTAACAATAAGTTATAATTAATGATTGGTATTCAATGTTCATTAAACTTTGTATTGTTATAGCATTATTAGCATGTCCTTTATGAATGATCGACGACGAAAAAAATAAAAATTTTAAACACTTCGGTACTCATGGGAATTACCGAAAATTCCCGTATTGGAACCGAGTACCGTACCGGAACCGAAACGAAGAACTTGGGACGGTTCTTGCTTCCACTTTTTCCTTATTTTCGGTTATCGGTTCTTTCGGTTCCAGTTCCAGTACCATGGACACCTCTACTAACGGGTCTGAATCGCAAAGTTTTACACGGTCATGTGAGCCGAAAAACAGGACACGATTTATATCTTGAACCAAACCAATATGTGAGGCACATACTTAAAATAAATTTAAGATAGAAAATTTTAACTGTAAAAGAGAGACATAACTCAAAGGAATATTTGCAAAATTGATTCGCTTTATTTTGCTTATCAATATTTTGCTACTTACCAAAGGACGGATCTTCACCATCGGATCAAAAAGACAATTTTTAATAATAAAAAACACGGAGGGGCCACTTTTGTAAATAACGAATTCTCACCCCACCCCCACTTTCCCCCATTTCACTATCTCACTTTCTCACTTTCTCTCTCTACTTAAAATCCCACACACACAAAAACACACCTAACTCAATTTCTCTCTTTAACAAACTTCAATAACTACAAAAAAATCAATATAAAACCATTTTTAACCGAAAAAATCAAATAAAAAACACAAAAATGGAATAATCGACGCATGTAGAACCAAATCTGGGGGGAAAAAACCATTCAAAATGAACCAAATCAAACTCAAGATGATCGTACGGTGCTTCCAATTCTTTAGTTAGTTGTTATTTAACTATTTTTGTAATTTTGTTCTTATTAATGGATTTTATTTATGTTTTTGTTGTTATTTATAAAGATTTTTGTGTTTTTTGTTGATTTTTAGTTGTTTATTGATAGATTAATGTGATGATGTGATGATTTTGTTCTTGTTTCTGGATTTTATTTGTGTTTTGGAAGACATTTCTGAGAATTTTTATGAGGATTTTTGTGTTTTTGTGATAATATGAGATATTAAAGGTTAGATTTAATTGAAAACAAGATATATTATGATCTTTATGTTAGGTTTATGGTGGATTTGTGTGTTTAATGGATACATTGTGCATGTTTCAATAGGTTTTAAAGCAAGATTTGAAAATATCTATGGTTGAATCAGCAAACTGAAGAAGCTATGGTTAAACAAAGCACAATATCTTCATAAACAAAGTGAAGAAGCTCAAACACCTGTTATATCACCTGTGATATCACACGTGATATCACCTATGATATCACACGTGATTCAACAAATAGAAGAAGCCAGCACATCTGTGATGTCACCTGTGATATCAAAGTCTCCTCCAAAAAGTTGAACAAAATGAGAATGAGATGCACTATAATTTAGCAAGAAAAGTGTGGTAGTTAGTAGTTATTGAGGGATTGTTGTGATAATGTGATGAATGTTTCTTAATTGATAGAGTGTGCATGTTTTGATAGGTTTAACACCGTATTCAACACCAAATATGTATTTATTAGGTCCCGAGCCACATTGCATGGTGCCCGAGTTTGAGTTACTTTTGGGAATGGCTAAGTGACTTGTATGATCATTTGTTAGTTTACATTTGTATGTAAACTAACAGTATCACATGTGATATTACTCTTAGCTAACTAAACATTTTGTTTTACATTAAAATGTTTCATATCACAAGAGATATAACACTCTCAATTACATATACCAAATATGTATAAAAACAAGAAACAAAACTAATAAAATAAAAAGGTTGACATAATTTAAAAATCAAAGAAAGTGTTGCGTCAAATTTAATAGAATATCACAAGTGATATAAACATCAAAATCAAACCCAAGTGTTGCATCATTTTTAACAGAATAACACAAGTGATATAAACATCAAAATCAAACTTAAGTGTTGCATCATTTTTAACAGAATATCACAAGTGATACAAGATACAAGAACTGTATGAATCACAAAAATCCTCATAAAAAATAATTCCAAACTATTGAGCATAAGTTTTTTCTTTTTTTTTTTTTTTTTTTTTTTTAAATATTGAAAAGCTATGAATCACAAGTGATACATCAAACAAAAGAAATTAAAAAACAAGGTAATATTAGACTTTTACTGCAACAGATCCACCTTCAACGGAGCCGCCTCCAGGAACACCGTCTCCAGGGGTCACCCCCCCCCCCCCGGGGCAATGCCTAGAGAATACTGGCAACACACTAGCAGAAAGTCTAGGAACCCAAAAAACTTATCCTCCAGGAGTGTCAATAAACTCATGATGATTAAACGACTTAGGTGTTTTCATACTATTAGAAGCTGTAAACAAAGGTAAACACACAGTAAATAGGTATCATCACAAGTTAAAAAAAAAAAAAAAAAAAAAAAAAAAAAAAAAAAAGAGCTTTAACTATGATTATAAAACAATAACAATGAAATATCACAAGTGATACTATACATGACATATAATAAAGTTTAACCAGTAAACATCAAAACCTATAAAAAAAAAATATATATCACAAGTGATACTACAAATATTACAAGTGATACTACAAAAATACAGTTCAAAGCAAGCATTTTGTTTTATTGTAACTCTTTTATACCCTCGTGATTCCCTCTCAATTTCAGCCTAAAAAACCAAGACTGATGTCAACCATTGTGTAATAACTGCCACATTACGACAAGAGCATTAAAATCTTATCCAACTGTACACTAAATGTCCTCTTGGGAACTGAACTCACAAAGATATGTGCATACTATAACAATCATGTTTTACCATTCAAGACGAGACCAAAGATGTAAAGGTAGATAACACCTAGGCAACGACCTCCACAAGCATAACAACCAAAAGCATTTTACTAGGCACTAAAGATATCATAAATTGTTTTACCTTGTCCAATAGGGTGAAAGGGGCCTTGAATGGTTCAAAAACTTTTCCAACAGGTTTTGCAGCATCAATCTGATAGAAGATTTAGTCCTGTGTTAAAAAGTATAAATTGCGTAAACATGCATGATCACGAGCTTCACCACGCATCTCAGAATACATATTTCTTGTGATCTCGACAAAGTTAAAGTATTCATACACCGCAGACATTAATAGAACCTATCTTAACAAGCACTAAGTTTCATAAGAAAAACATTACCGACTGCATCTCCAGTTTCAAGCCAGACAGGAGCTTAACGCCCTGAACTCCGGTTAGCTAATTTATTTCCATAATTCAAACTTCCATGCCCATCATTATAAGCATTGGCCAAGACATGAGAGCTTCTACTGCATCCGATGGTTGTATCTTGAGAAGCACATAAAACAACAAAATTATAATATCATCAACTTCAGATATCACTGGTGATACTACACGTATGATAGAGAGCAGATTCAAAAACAGCAATCAGACATAAAAATAGCATTCCAATGCACTTAAAAATAAAAATTCAACTAACAACTTAATTAATAAGCAAAATTATAGGAGCAGATAACAAGATTATCAAATATTTTTCACTCACACATTTCATCAAACACTTGGTGTGCAACTTGATCAAAAGGAATGTTAAACAACTTGATCCACATAATTAACAACCGATCAACAACATTATCAACCGCAACAATATCAATCAAATCAACTTCAGAAACAAACGATTCATTCAAATCAAAAGATGACATAAAAAAAGGATGATAATGATCGGGAGGTGATGATGAGATGATGATCGGAACGGTGATGCTGATCGGAATGATGATGGGGATTGGAATGGTGATGGTGATGGTGATCCAACTGGTGATAATCAAATGGTAATAGTTGATTGGAATAACTACTTTTTGGAGGGAAGGGATGAGAGCAGGTTGGGAGGAAAACACACAGTAACTGTGTGAAAAATAATGAAGCGAATGAAAAAAGAGAAGAAAAAAGAGGCTTTATATAGTTGGGATAATTAAGGTTAAGCATATTAAATCTTAGGTTTAATCCCCACCATTAGATCAAACTAAATAGATGGTGGAGATTTGTCCCTCAGTAAGCACCAAAATAAGAGTAAGCAAATGAACTTTTCTCTGCAAAATTAGGAATGCACGTATAGTCTTGTACAAACTGAAAGTGATTTACAACATACGCATACACTGTTGTTTATGTGTGGTAGTTGGGGTGAGATTGGTATCCTGATAGCAATTAGAAGTCACGAACAGTACGCTTTCAGATCGATTAAATTGGAGTGTATACCAATTAACGACCGGATAAAATCTAATTGATTCAAGTTTGTGAATGATGTTATGTTTGCAGAAATACGTGATCAAAATATGGTTGATCAGCCTTGTATTTCTCTATTCGAAATAGAGAATATATAAGACGGTTTATAGGGGCGGTTATTAGTGCCTAATAACTGTAAAACAGTTATACTCAGCACTAGCAGCAGAAACCGTTCAGCAGGAACCGTTCAGCAGGAACCGTTCACTATCAGCAGGAACCATCTGCTATCAGCAGGAACCATCAGCTATCAGCAGAAACCATCTGCTATCAGCAGAAACCATCTGCTATCAGCAGGAACCATAGCAGCAGAAACCAAGCATTATCAGCTCGACCCCAGCCAGGGGCTCTGCCCCTTGGACCCTGCTTCTCTCAGGGGCGTTGCCCCCGAACCCCCACCAAGGGGGCTACGCCCCCTTGGAACCCCCGTTAGTCCCGTTAATATCCAAATAAGTGTCGACCCTTATTTGCATATTAAACTCAATCTATTTTACACTAAAATACCAACAAACCTCCCCCATTTTAGTGTAATCATAAATTAACTAACTAGTTCACAGCAAACAATCAAACTAATGCATAAATGAAATGTCGAGACGATTGAATTTCATATTAGTATATTACGCATTCCAAAATCCAAATATTCGAATATCAAGGTTTCCCGGAAGATTGAACCTTGTAATATCACTAATGAATACATGAAGATAATATACACATTAGTTTTACATACACAATTCTTACATGACACATTCTTTTACTAGCCTATGTCCCTATCCTTCATAAGTATATCAAAGCCAAGTCCCAGCTTCTTGAAGCAGCTAAACTTCATACTCATATAGGTAATTCTTTTAGTCTTGCACCTGCAAATGCAATTTTTCAAAAGAATTATTAAGAAGATATACTTCAACCTACCTCATCTTGCAGACCGAACACATACCTTTGGGATAACTTTGACGTTGTGTTCCAAACTCTAGATGTTAAGCTTTCCACATTGAAAATTCAACACCTAACATCATATTAGGTGGGAATTGGGTATCTTAACACGAGAGCTTTCAAATGGACTTTAAACCTAATCCCACAGCTGATCCTTTCACGAGATCTCTACATAACCCTTTGGTTAAATGATCAGCTAAGTTCCGATGAGTTACAATCCACTCAACGGATATGACACCATGCATTATGAGCTCACGAACCATGCTGTGTCTCACACCTAAGTGTCTTGACTTGCCATTATACACTTGACTATAAGCCTTAGCCAACGTAGCTTGACTATCACACCTGATAGAAATAGAAGAAATAGGCTTTGGCCACAATGGAATTTCATAAAGCAAATTCCTTAACCATTCAGCCTCATTACCAGCTGCCGCCAAAGCAACAAACTCAAATTCCATTGTTGAGTTTGTTATGCAAGTCTGTTTCTTTGATGCCCAACTAATGGCACCTCCCCCAAGAAGGAACACCCAACCAGATGTAGAAGAATGATCTTCTTTATTGGTTATCCAACTTGCATCGCAAAAACCTTCAATTACCGAAGGAAATCCAATGTAAGTCATCTTATAATCAACTGTTCCTTTCAAATACTGGAACACTCGACTCAAAGCTCGCCAATGAAATGTACTAGGATTACTAGTAAACCTACTAAGCTTTCCAACTGCATATGCAATATCCGGCCTAGTACTTATCATGGCATACATTAAGGATCCAATACTTTTCGAGTATTCTAGTTGTGACACCGCTTTACCTTTATTAGGTAATAGCTTAAGTTGTGGATCCATGGGAGTACCTATCGGAGAACAATCCTTGAAATTGAATTTATCCAAAATCTTTTCAATATAATGTGATTGTGATATTGAAATACCCTTGTTCTCACGAATGATCTTTATACCTAAGATCACTTCCGCCTCCCCCATGTCTTTCATAGCAAATTTAGATGACAAGAATTCCTTTGTCTCATCAACTTGATCTTGGTTTGTACCAAAAATCAACATGTCATCTACATATAAGCATATCATGACTCCATTTCTGGAATCATCAAATTTACTATAAACACATTTATCAGCTTGATTTAAAACAAACCCACTCGACAATACAACCTCATCAAATTTTTGATGCCACTGTTTTGGAGCTTGTTTTAACCCATAAAGAGATTTAACTAATTTACACACTTTATTTTCGTGTCCTGGCATAACAAACCCTTCGGGTTGTTTCATGTAAATCTCTTCATCCAATTCACCATTCAAGAATGCAGTTTTCACATCCATTTGGTGAATTACAAGATTGTGTATAGCAGCTAATGCCAATAACAATCTAATAGTAGATATCCTAGCAACCGGAGCATAAGTATCGAAATAATCAATACCCTCTTTTTGTCTAAAGTCTTGGATTACCAACCTGGCTTTATATATTATCAATAGTACCATCTACTTTCATCTTCCTTTTGAAGATCCACTTACATCCTAATGGTTTACACCCAGGAGGTAAATCAGCCAATTTCCAAACTTTATTTTGCAAGATAGAATCCATCTCATCTTGGACTGCTTCTTTCCAAAAAGCAACGTCCCTTGAAGCCATTGCTTCGCCATATGTCATCGGATCCTTATCAACATTGAAACAATATTGATATTGAAAATTAATTTCACTTCTAGATCCTTCAACTAAATATAGTTGAAAATCATCACCAAAAGCTTTGGCTTTTCTAACTCTTGTACCTTTTCTTGGTTCAGTGCTAGTCAAAGGAACATCCTCGTTATCAACTAGTACCTTCGAACTATGATTCATGTCCATTGGCCTAGGTATAGATGTGAATCTTTCTTCATCAAAGATTGCATCTCGTGACTCTATTACTGAGTTCACAGAAACACACTCATTAGGTTCTAATACATAGAATCTATAAGCATATGAATTTTCAGCATACCCAATAAATATGCAATCTATACCTCTTTCACCTAAAGTTTTCCTTTTAGGTTCCGTGAGCCTAACTACAGCCCTACATCCCCAAACCTTGATAAAATTCAAGTTTGGTGATCTCTTGTGCCAAAGTTCATATGGGGTTTTCTTGTTGCTTTTACCGGGGATACGGTTTAGCAAATAACAAGCCGTTAACATGGCTTCTCCCCAAAATCCTTCACTTAACCCAGAATAAGACAACATTGAATTCACCATTTCTTTCAATGTCCTATTCTTTCTTTCAGCTACACCATTTTGTTGTGGTGTATATGGAGCAGTTGTTTGATGTATTATTCCGGTAGATTGAAAATATACCGGATCATAATACTCCCCTCCACGATCAGTACGTAAGATTTTTACCAAATCTTTTTGATGGAGCTCTACCTCTTGTTTATAAATACGAAATTTATCAAGAGCTTCATCCTTTGAATGCAATAAATAAATATAGCAATAACGTGATGCATCATCAATAAAAGTTATGACATATTTCTTGTTTCCTAGAGATGGAGTAGCATGCAAATCACATAGATCACTATGAATAAGGTCTAACAGTTTGGATTCACGATTTGCCTTTTTAAATGGTTTTCTAGTGATCTTAGTTAACATACAAGTTTTACACTTATTATGGTCCAATTCAATAGATGGAATCATACTCATTTTAGACATTTCTTTCATTCTTTTATGGTGAACATGTCCTAGTCTAGCATGCCATAGTTCCATGTTACTAAGTTTAACACTAGATATAGAATCAACCATACAAATCGAATTAAAAGTAGAAGGCATATCTAAATTAAGCATAATCATCCCATTACACAAATAACCAAATCCAACAAAAGAACCATGTTTCGACAAGATATACTTGTCGGATTCTAACACTTGTTTGTACCCACAATTATTTAATAATACACCGGACAACAAGTTTTTCCGAATACCGGGCACATACAATACATTACACAACGAAATTGTTTTTCTAGAAGTAAAAGTTAAATCTACTAGTCCAATTCCAAGTATTGGTTCTGTTGCGACATTTCCCATAGTTAAAACACGTCCATCATTAATAGTTGCAAGTTCCTTGAACCATCTTCGGTCCTTGCACACATGACATGTCGCACCAGAATCATACCACCAAGCAATCTCATCATCCTGAACATAGAATGATTCACAAATTAATGATACATAATTCAAATCCGAATTATTATTAATTGTTAATATTGTACCTGCTTGTTTCGGATCCCCTTTGGATCCACTGATGAGTGTCTAAATACTCATCATTTCTGTCACATTGAGACTACAAAAACATTTAAAAACATGCAAATATGCTTCAAAATACAGAAAATATCATTTGATTATGTTTTTATGTGTTGCAAGTGCAAAATGATCAAAAACAGTTAAAAACGAACATAGTTTGCATAATTGTCAGTTTCAGTCCTTTAACTTTCAGAAATTGGCAAAAATAGTCCCTGGTGTTAAAAATATCATTCAAGGTCCCTGAACTATTTAACTTTTACAATAATGGTCCTTGGATGAAAGTTTTAAAGAAATTGCAAAACAGGTCCTTCAATTTTTAAAAATGACATAAAAGGTCCCCGGGTGTTTTAAAATGGAAAATTGTCTTTTATGGTCCTTGTACTATTGACACTTGGCAGGAAATACCCTTTGTGATAACTTTGAAACATTTTCAGTTTCAACCCCTAAAAATCCAAAATTACAAGATTGGTCCTTATGTTTAACTAAAACCAAAATCCGGACCCTATCCTAAAATAAAACCCAACCTTAAACCCATCCCTTATATTAAATAACCCAACCCAATACCCAGTTACATAGCCCAATCAACAAGCCCAAACCCGACCCTTTTATTTAAATAAAAAGTTTGACCCCAGTCAAACTCTTATCCCTTCCCCTAAACCGCCAAAACCAGTCATCACCACCACCTCACCCTCCACAGCTGGCTATCTAATCCTCCACCTCATTCCCCCTCCTCAACAAGTTACCTAACACTCCCAAATGCAATTAATGCTTCTTCATCATCACAATTTAGCAGAGTTAGTGGGTATTTCCCACTATCTCATTTTGGCGCCAAAAACAAGAATCAACGACTGAGATGATGTCAGGAGAAATCAAGGGTGCTAAAAGATTCAGAGATGTCGACTAAGGGTTTCCCATTTCAATTTTGTATATATAGGTAACAATGTAGCTCATAAAGAGCAAGTAGTTAATTAGTTAAAATCGTATTTTCAATTTTAGTAGCCATAGTTTGTAATTTTCATTTCTCAGTTGTAATTTGTGTTGAATATAATCAAAGTAACCTTGTTTTAATTATCTCTGTTCTAAATTTCAAGTAATGTCTAGTTTCAAGTTTTATGATAATTCGTATAAGCTTTAAGCCAATTTAAATTACTATCAAAAGCTCCAAATTACCTTGTAATAAGCTTATATAAGCTTTATATAGCTTCCTGTAAGCTTATTTAGTGTACCTTAGTTCTCAATCTCAAATCATCAAGAAAGTCAACATAAGTCAACACAAGCTCTCATTAAGCTCTTCTGAAGATAAAAGCTGATTTGGAAGGATTTTTTTTTTTTTTTTGTTTTCTAGCTTGTGTGAACAAGCTAGGATTGGTTCTTGGTCCTTGTTCCTCAGTTCCAATAGCTTCTCATTTGTAAGCTTTTTCTCATTTTTTTGCATAAGTTTCTAGTTTACTGTTTAACTGCTTATTTATAGTCTACTATCATTAATTTGTGCTTATTATTAGTTTCTAATTGCATCTCATCATTTATATCAGTTTTAATTAGCTTGTTTCATTTCTTTTCTTAAAAACTCTAAAAAAGGCCAAAAATAGTCATACATAGCATAGCTTATTATCTAACTTAATTTTGTTTTGAAAGTTGCTTATCATAGTCAATATAAGTTAGTGAAACAGTAAAAATCAAGAATACAAGCTTAACTTGTCTATTTCTTTTTCAAAATCCAAAACAGTCCCTATTAAGGGCTGTTTGGTTTATAAAGTCAAACGGGTCAATTAGCTCATTCACTATTCATTTGCATAATGTCCAACTTTGTTCTAGCTTAAATTGATCAATAAAAGCTGTTTCCAAGTTCTAGATAGCCAATTAGATAGATAACCATCTTTTGCATACCCTATGGGATTTTCAGCTATTTTGTTGGCCAAATAAGCCAAATTAAGCCACAAGCTCATTCAGCCCTCAAACTTGGCTTCTTTAAGTTCCCCTAGGTACATTTGGTGTGTTCCAAAGAGCCTAGCATCCCTGCATACTTGTACACAAGTCTGCACAAGTTTCAGACCACATCAGGCAACACTTGTGGATTTTGTGGTTTTTGCAGACCCTAGTAGAATTTTTAAGTGATTCACCATAAGCCCTCATAAGCTAATTTTTTGGATAATTAAGCTCACCCAGCTTGTGTTCATTGTGGTATTTTTAGTTTGATTTTTAGAACCTTTTTAAGCCCTCAAATCAAGGCCTGCAAAAGGGCTTTTTTGCCCTGCACCACAGCAACTCAGTGTATACTGAGTGCTTTTGGTTGCTGAATTCACCTCCTTTGTGGCTTATTTAGATAAGCTCTGGCCTTGCTTTTTGGTTTTCTGGAAAGCTCATACTACTAGCTCACTTTTGCCCCCATATTATTCAACTTATCTGCTTAATTTAACTGCTTAATCTACCTTGCAAATTAGTCAATTTCCTGAGTTTCTGTGTGAAATTTGCATTTGCTTAAGTGATCATTTGATTAATCTGTGGAATAAGCTCTTATAATTAAGTTGTTTTGTGCTTCTAGTAGGGTATTAAACCTGTCCTGAGCATTTGGTAGGCTTTTGTGCTTATTAGCTTATTTTTAGCTTATTGACTCAACTGCTTATCTGTCCAACTGCTTATTTAGGTTCAGTAGACTTTTGATTTTAATTTTCCTAGCTTTAAAATATTAATTTAGACTTATCCTGAAATTTTCAGATTTTTCCTAAGTCATTTAATATTTTTAATCTTTTTAATTAGTTTATAATAGTAATTAAATCATAATAAATAGAATAATAATCAGAAAAATATAATTTCAATTTTCATAATTTTATTTTATTAATTATAATCCAGGAAAAATATAATCATATTTTTGGACCTTAAGAAAAACAAAAATAGAAAAATAGTGATAGCTTCTATTTAATAGAATTTATCTTTTTAAATTTTTTATTAAGTAATTTTCATTTTTATAATTTTCTTTACTTCTTTTTACTTAATAATATTTATAGAAAAAGTTTTAGATTTTTCTTTGTTTATTTAGTATTTATTATAAATTAAATTAGTTTTAAATAATTATTAAATAATAAATAATTAATAATAATTAGATAAAAAGTTAAAAAAATATATAATTTAAGTTTTTAAATAAGATTTAAGTCATTTTACATTTTTAGGTTTTAAATTTCATAAATTTCAGTTTTAGTCCCATTTTAGATTTCCTGTTACGCGTTTTTAGTTTATTTTTATTCGCGTTTAATTTTCTTGTGCATATCTGTTTTTAATTTGTTATTTAGAATTATTAAAAAGCAAAATCAAATACCTAATCACATCAGTCACTCTAATCCTAACTTTTCACAGTTTGCCCATTCACACCTCGTTGGGAAACGATTCGGGTAATTACTTACCTGTCTTCACACTACACACGAACGTGAGTTTTTGCAAGTATCCTTTTTCACAAAGGGGTAATTTGTAATTATTCACGCGTATCCGCTGTCTGCATTTATTTATAAGTGTATTCAGCACGGATCAAATTTTGGCGCCGCTGCCGGGGAGGTTGTGCTGCGACAATTGTGTAGAGTTTTAGCGATTAGTGATTTGAGATCCTTCTTCCAGAAGTTCCTATTTCCCATAAACCATATAAAAAACAAAAATATTTTTCCGTTTTCTTTGTTTAAATAAATAACAATAATAAAATTTACCATCGAGAACCAAGACAGAGTACTACCTAACTGGGGGTACGACCATAATAAGTTCCCAAACATCAGATTTAAAACTTGCCTCTGTATCACTTGCGAATATCGGCTCACCTTTGATTGATAAACAAACTATAACGGAGGTTTAAGGATAGTTTGACATTAAATTGTCGGACTGAAAGAAGCGGGTTTTTAAGGAGCATTAATTGCCCACCTTTGCTTCTCCGCCACTCTGTGCGTTTATCTTTTAGAGAGCTACCGTACGCTTGTTGATTATTGGTTTAAGTTCACTTGTGTTTTGCTTCGTTCTTGATTTAATTTAAATATTTTACTTAGTGCATGCGCACTCGTTCTTCCACGTCATCAAGCCCTTTACGTGAACTCGTAGATATTCCGAGAAGACGTAATCGTAGACGTGCTGCCCAAATAGTCGAACCCGAGATTCGTACTGTTCTCACTGATAATATGGCAGACGAACGCACAATGGCTGAAATGCTCCAGGCACCCACCGAGGGTTACGGAGATGCCATCGTTTTACCAGTCATCGATTCTGATCATTTTGAACTGAAAACACATTTGATTCAGCTCGTGTCCACAAACCAATTCCACGGGTTTGAACGAGAGGATCCATATGCACACATTCGTTGGTTCAACAAGTTGACCTCTACAATCAATTACAAGAATGTGCCGCAAACAGTTATCAAATTGATGCTATTTCCATTTTCACTTGAAGGGGCAGCCCGGATTTGGCTGGATAAAGAACCCCCTCGATCCATTGAAACCTGGGAAGATCTCTGATTGCGTGGTTTTGTAACCTTACAACAGGTTTTACCTCTCGAGGGATCTCAAGAGGCTTACAACCCCACCAGGCAGTGTACCTGACCGATGTAGTATAGTGTAGTGGTAAGTACGGGGGATTGATCGTTCTCCACAGGGAATAGTGTTCGTTAGGTATGAAAGACTACTCTAATAGGTCTAAAGGTTGAGGAAGATTCTTTTTTTATGTTTTTATATTTTTTTATGAAAGCAAGTAAAATCTCGGGTTTGAAAGAGTGGGCGGAATTAGTTGCTAGTCAACTAACCCAAATTACTATGAATGCAAATAAAATAAATAACTGAAAATAAAAAGTTGGTGAAAACTTAAGTGTAGAGAAATGTGTTTACTTAGATTTCCTTACTCCCTAACTATCTTTTACCGGTTGATTAGTGTGTATTAGTCGCGTGGATGACGGGTGTATTCCTTAATACCAATCGTGGGGTGGCGTACGTACTTCCCCAACTCTACAAGCTCCTACTTCACTCCTATGTCGAGCCGGCTAGGAAGCTCCTAACATGGGATCACTAGAATTCGCTTGTGCATTAAATACAACCATAAAAACCTTTAGTACGCATTTGGTTCATGTTTCTTAAGACGTTCAAGTAAGTTACCGAATAGGAAGTTAGCCAGTTTTCTTAAGCCTAACATAGATAAACAATCATCCAATACAACTAATAACACACTAATAACCAATAATCAATAGCTAGGTTTCATTAGATCTAAGCAAACACAAGATAAATCTAGCCTAACATATTAATCAAAAGACAAGAACAAGATAGAATCAAACAACACATAGACATATTGAATGATTAATTGATAACTTATCTTCAATGTAACATGGAAGATCTCAAGGCAAAAAGCCTTGAAAAAGATGCTAAAATCGTCTTAGGGTTTTCTCCCAAAAATTCCACACTAAGTTCCACACTAATGACAAAGAATTGCAAAACTATATATAGATTTTTACATCTGACGGCGTCACGTTATGGAGTGTGACGCCGTCACCTCGCCGCTTTTAGGGTTCTCGGGTGACCTTCTTGACGCCGTCCCTCTTTAGCTCTCCAAAATCCGTTCTGGCTTATCAAGGCTTGACGCCGTCAGACCTTGAACGTGACGCCGTCCCTCTTTGAATTAAGCCGTGACGCCCTTGATCAAGTTAAAGCGTGACGCCGTCAGAATTCACATGCAATTTTCACTGGCTTATCATGAGTAAATTTCACATCCACCTTTTCTTGCCAAGCCATGACGCCGTCTGGAGTAAATCCTGATGCCGTCAAAGGTAACTTTCAGCCGATTTTTGAGACTTTGCCGTTTTCTTCACTTTTATGCTCCAAAAACGTCCAAAATGCCTCCTTTTCCAGATTTCTCCTCAAAAGTACCTAAAATGACAAAAGGAACGATTTAGGGCAATATTTGATTAAATAAATACGATTTAGGGCTTAAATGACCCCTTAAAAGCGGTACACTTTTCGCTTCATCAAATACCCTTACACTTGAGATTTGCTTGTCCTCAAGCAAATGCGCTTTTATTCTAATCAAAATACAAGTTAGGGGTCATTTAATACTAACATAAAAGTAATTACAACAAATAATCGTTCCACTTTAATCATAATAAGCACGGAGATTATAAACTAGCACCTCACAAGTAATGTTTAGATACTCACATCTCTCAAGTGTCATCAAAATAAATCTCATAAATGAAAACGGATAATATCTCTCACTACCTGTCATAGCAAATAGATTACCATAGGCTTGGGAAAGGATCAAAAACCTCCTCCACTAGGCGTAAGCACCTAAGATAAACTATCAAAGAGGGCTTTTACATGGGTTATAACGTTTGGTGTAGGGATATGATAAACACGGATTTGTTGGATAAGGGATATTTTACTGGTGGCGAGTTAAAGATCTTGATTAATTACATGTACTATACAATGTTGCTAAGCCAAGACTAGACTCGACTTAAGCTAAAAACAAAATAACAAAAATATAAAATAAACATAAAATGAAACGGGATGGTAGTCCGTATGTTTTTTTCTACTTTTCTTTTTCTCATTTTTTTGTATTTTTCTTGATTTTTTTTTTTTTTTTTTTTTTTTTTTGCATACACTTTTGCCCTACCATCCAAAATAATACATCATAGGGGCGTTGCATTCCCCTTACACTTGAACTTTTACATAACTTTACAAATTACTATTCTAATGACTCGAATTAAGATAATCAAAACACTTGGAGTACTTTTAAAATATTTAGCACATATGGGGGTAATAAATGATGTTCTTCCCCATTACTCCATTACACTAGTATTTTACCCATGAGTCCCAATCGTCCCAAAACAATATGTACAAAGATATTACTCGACTTAGCAACTATGTAATCAATTAGATAATTAACTTGGGTTTAAACAAATGTTGTCACAATAATGCACTAAAGATGAGTGCATACAAGGTAGGCTAAGGCGATTTGGGTGTACATTTAAGTGGGGTGTAAGCAAATTCTTCCTTTAAGTAAAATGCTTAAAGGTCGAAACGAAAAGATAGGCTCTGAGGGGTGTACTAGGGGTATCGTGTACTAAAAATGAGTACAACGCAAAGGGTGTGGGAGAATTACTTGACCAATGTAGCCAAAGTAATTATAACAAAAACACAGGTGGAAAACAATGGGTTAATCCTAATGCCTCTTATCATGTAGTAAATCTAACTACACGAATGTAGTCTCACTTGTGGCTTTGGAATGGTCCTAACATGTTAGGAATATAAATATTCATATGAAGGTTCGGTCACCCCGAGTATCTAATTAGCATTTATATAGCTCGTAGGCTTATATATATTCGTTTAGTAGTATTAGTATTATCAGTATTATTAGTGTAGTAATATATATTCGTGGAGTGGGTCGGGGCTTTCCCCACTGTCAGCTCACTCCACAGCCCACTAGGGGCACAAATATTAGGACTATATATATAACCCTTCCCACACAAGGGAAGGGTGGAACTCTTTTCACATTTCACATAGTTAATCTAATATTCAGGTTTTTCTCTCAAAGGGTTCCCTCTCTCTCTAGTTCTTCATCTCTCTAACAATGGATCTAATCTTTCATGAATCAAGACCACCCGAATCAACCACACAATCAATATGGTTATTTCCTACAATTGGTATCAAGAGCCATGGTTTCATCTTGGTCAGATCTGTGGTCAGTGGCTTTATATTCGGTTGGTCAGATCTGTGGTCAATGGTCAGTGGCTTTACAATTGTTGGCTTTACATTATTTGGTCAGTTGTGTATGCTATATTTTTGTTACACGTTTCTCTTTTAAACGGAATATAGATACTACTAATCTGTGGTCAGTGGTCAATGGTTGTTTTTATTCGGTTGTTTCTTAACTCATGACTGCTCGAATTCATCTTTCCAAATCCAGATTTGCTTTAATATTCTTGTGGGCTTCCAACACTTTTTAAGCACTTAATGTTTTGGTCTAATGTTTAAACGATTTTAAGTTTGTGGTTGCGGCTTATTTTTGTTAAACGATTTTTAAGATCTGGGTTTAAAAGTTTTCATGACTACACATCGGTTTGTTAAGTCTTTGTAAAAACAACAGTTTTGTGTTTCATGTTATATTTTTGAGGTTGTTTTGTACCATCTTGTGAATATTGTAGTCGGAAACTTGTCATATAAGATAAAATGGTAACAGATCTGGGTTTAAAAGTTGGGTTAATGTGGTTAAGAATGACAGAATTTTTGGGCGGAATACTTGGTCGGAATCTCGCCGTGTTCTTGGCAGCTGCTGGTGTAAAATGATGGTGTTCTTGGAGGTGGTTTGTGTCAAAGAATGGTGTTCATTGTATGCGGTTTGTGTCTTCTTGGGAGTGAAGTTTGGACTGTAACCAAAAATGGATAATGAGGACAAAAAGTACAAAAGTGACAGGTTTGACTGGTCAAAAACGCGGTTTGTCTATTGGCTTACAGACTCGGTTTGTCTGTTTAACCCTGGACTCGGTTTGTCCATACAGTCACGAACTCGGTTTGTCCATACTATCATGAACTCGGTTTGTCCATTTAAACACGAACTCGGTTTGTCTACTTTTCACGAACTCGGTTTGTGTACTTATCACGAACTCGGGTTGTCTACTTGGATGCGGCTTATGTGTTTTGGCACAGATGCGGCTTGTCTGGGTTGATAAAGGTGAAACAATATGAATGAAGATGAAGCAGATGACCATACCACAACGACCACAACCATTAACAGCAAAAATAAATAAATAAAAAAAAAAAGAAGAAAAAAGACGAGATGAAGACTAGAGACCTTTTAATCCTACTCGTACCAGTTTACCTGCTATAATAAATTGGAATAAAGAAACATGACCATCAAACCAAAATACCAGACTCTCGGTCCAGTTTAAACGATACAGAACCTTCCCAACTGACTCCAACCATAACCAAAACCAACATCAGTCCCAAACCTTGCCACAACCAAATGCTCAACTTACCTCAACCCATTCAAACAACTCCACCACTATCATATTCTTATACTCCATCTCATACTTAAACAATCAAGACTCAAAACTGAAAAAATTAACTAATAATAGATCTCAGTCTTGTGGTATATAGTATCTCGTATGAGATATCTAAGATCTTTTAGATCCATACCAACATCTTCATCGATCTATTTTCGAAGCTAAGCTTCATATATATCCGAAATTCAAGAAAGACTAATAACATTTATGTTATTATCTTATCTTTGATTCGTTCAAAGTAATAAACAGTCATACTATTTAAAACACCTACCTTAACTCTCAAATGGGTCTTGAGACCATTCGCATACTTTCTCGACTCGGATTGATCTTCAATTGACACTAAGATCATGGTACGGTGGTTTGCTTAGGATTGAGATTGTTTATTAATTGAAGATGATGATGTGAGGCATTGGGTGTGTATCGGTTGTTTGTAGTAACTGGTTTTGAGTTAAGATAAATCAGGGACGAATTTTTTTTGGTGAGAGAGAGTTAAGATGATGAATGGGGGCGGATGTGTTATGGGAAGTGAGATTAGGGTTTGAGTTAACTAAAGAATGGGATTAGGGTTATGAGATGTTTAAGGAGTGTGGGTTAAATACCGGTTAATTAGGGTTGGTTATTTATTGGAGTGGGCTTGCACTAGGTTCACCTTGGGCCGAAGTAAGTTTAATTGTCATTGGGCTGAGCTTGCGTCACTTACATGTAGTGGGACGGATTTTTGCTTATTTGGAAGTGGTTTTGGGTTGTTAATTTAATTAACAAAAAGATGGTTGGACTTAATTGTTTACATAAGCATTGGACTATTGGTTGGATGGTACATGGACTGGATTGGGCCGAATGACTACTAATATACGGATTGAGCTTGTGTTACAAATGCCTCAATTGACTGTCAAAATTGTTATCCGTGTAAAGAGTTAATTATATTGGATACATTTTATGATAGTATTGGTATTAAGGGTTACTCGTATGATTTGTAGTTTAAAGAGTGGTATTTTTGGTGTTACATACTTTTCACGGGGATACACACGTCATGGCTAGTATTTGGGGTATATGAATGTCAACGTGACTGCAGAGTTGTGGATTTGACAGCACGGTCCTATTAGTGTCTACGACTTGAGTGAGCCTGCAATTTGATGTTTACGATTTGAGTTACAGTTGACAAAGTGCAATTTGATTAATTGTGATTTGTCAAGTTGCGTTTTAACTGATTGCGACTTGACGGATTGCGACTTGACCAGTTACGATATGACGTTGCAAGTTGACACTTGCGATTTGACTTATTGTGACTTGGTTGATTGCAATCTGACTTGTTGCAATTTGTCAATCTGTGACTTGGCCTGTTGCAATCTGATCAAGTTGTGATTTGACTTCTGTGACTTGAAATTCGAAGATTGTTATTGCACCTTACTCTTGGGTATTCTGGTTGATTTCACGGTTTCTCTTGTAGTTTTTAGAAAATCCCGCGAAAGATTCGATTTCTCGGTTTAAATCTCAAGAGCTGTAAAATCCCGTGAAATTAATTTTGGACAAGTAGGCTGAACTTGGATTTAGACATAATTAAAATTACGGGGTTTGACTATTTTTTTTTTTTTTTTTTCCGGGATAAGTTTGTGCTTCAAGATCAGCAGGAATTGGGAAATTATGGTAACTTGGTTGGTTTGTTAATTCACGGGTTGGTGTACTTAGTGTCACAAACATCTCGGGGTGGATGGATGCACGATGTTTGTTGACCCTTGCTCAAGCGTATTTAAGGTGATTGGACCTGGATGTTCAAGAAGTGGATATATACAATAAAGGATGGAAGGTTGGGTATATATCACTACCTATATTTAAAGGAGTTACGTTGTTGTGCTCAATATAGGTTCTAAATCACAATTTGCGATTTAAGGTGATTAGACTTGGATGTTCACGAAGTGGATATATACAATTAAGGATGGAAGGTTGGGTATATATCACTACCTATATTTAAAGGAGTTACGTTGTTGTGCTCAATATAGGTTCTAAATCATAATTTAGTGCAAGTTTAAGTCGCGGACTTGTTTTTTATCAAGCTTCATCAAGTGATTGGTGTTTCTCAAGCTCCTAATGGAATTGTTGTTCAAGATCTTCTCAAGAGGTAGTCAAGCTTAAAGACAAGAGGTGCTTTGTTTGGAGACATGTTTTAACCTTTTACTCACTTTAAAGTCATATGCATTTCATCAAGCGGTTTTAGCATATTACGAGCTTCAATGAATTGTTAATCTACGAAACCATTGATGATGAGGAAAGCAAGGGGTTACTACAAGAGAGTCTTAATCACCATCTTCGTTGCAGTAGTTTTATTTGTCTCTTTCCATGTTTTGTGCCTGACAAATTCACAAACATCACGGACTCTCAGCTTTGGCAAAAAGGTCATTTCATATCCTTTTTGAGGGGGAGAATTATCGCAAGTTTCCGAGAAGTTCCGTCTCCAGCGATGTGAATTTTAGCGGTTCCGGTTACAGCGGGTCAGATCATATCGGTTCAGTCTCCAGCGGTTACAGCGGGTCAGATCGTAGCGATTCAGGAGTCAGTGGTTCAGTCTACAGCATTTTGAAGCTTACTGTTGTGCAGTTAGTTCTTGAATTTATTTCTCAGATAAATCTCAAGAACTGTAAAATCCTGTACACAGTACGACAACTATTCCACATCCAAGTAGCTGGATCAGACAGCTTTGTTTGATAGGACTGACTATGAGTCATGGGCACTTCTAAGAATTTGCGCATGTTTCTTCTCTTTTTGGCTAGTCAACAACACAAGATGATCACAAAGTTAATCCGGTATTCTTTATTTGTGATTGAAGTTGAATTTCACGAAGGCGTCTACTTATTGTATCTTGAAGTCGGGGTTGGTTGGATGCATGACCTTCATTGATAACTTGCTCGCTAAAATTTTAAGTTGAAGACTTGGGTTATCTAGTTACCAGCAGTCGGGGTAACTATCACTTAAGAGTCATGAGAGTACTCAGTGTCACACGTCAATGACGTTGTCGATAATCGCAAGAGGTGTTAATGTCTCATACTTTGGTTGGGTATGGAGTTCTTAGAGATTTGCTTGGAGCATTAATTCTCTACACCGTTCTTCCAACATTAGTGCAAGCTTAAGTAACAAATTTGGGGTCTTCTACTTCAGTTTTCAGTATTGGTATATCGGGTTCTCTTCATCGAGTGGTCACTAATCTATGTTCAAGGTTGGTTAGTTGGCCAAAGGTTTTAAAAGTTGTGATGTGATCTGTAATCCTCACAAGATATTCTTTACCCAAACTGATGTTCACCAAAATCTAAATCAGTCATGCCACATTCAATCTGTTACTGCCTCACGGTTTCTTCTTGATTTTGTAAAATCCCGAGAAAGAACTTATTTTTCGGTTTAAATCATAGATTTGTAAAATCCCGTGATTATGGACTATGCGCTCTTAACCATGATCGGGTTAAAACCATTATCAAAGTTCAGTTAAAGCATCATGAAGGGCTAGATTTGGGCATTAACCACAAGAAGTGACTACGGCGTTAATTCATTATTATTTATTTGAGGCTGAAGTGAAATTTCATGGGTGCGTGTACTTAGTATCTGAAGATATCGGGGAGGTTGGATGAAGATTCTTCGAGATCCTTGTTCGAGCTTTCAATACAATGACAAGGACTTGGATATCTAGTTATTTTTTCTTTCTCCCTATTACAAAATAACTATCACTTTAAGGAGTCACGTTGTAGTGCTCAGTGTCACACGATGTTGTGGATATCCAAGAGGTGATGTACGTCTTATACTTGATGGTTGGTTGGTTGAAGAGTATAGAGTACTTAGGGATTCGATGGTGCACGAAGTCTCTACACCGCTCTTTGTCACGCATTAGTACAAGTTTAAGTCACAAGTTCGGGTTATATTACTTCAGTATCAAGTTCATCATATTGGGTTTTTCTCCATCAGTGGTCACGACATCAAGCCGACAGAATGATAATGGGGTTGGTAACGAGTTAGATGAGAGAAGAAGTAAAGAGAGAGATATGACGTCTGTACAAGTCAGTGCAGGCCTCGCTCTTCATCATTATGATGTCTGTACAAGTCAGTGCAGGCCTCGTTCTTCATCAGATGACGTCTGTACACATCAGTGCAGGCCTCGTTCTTCATCAGATGACGTCTGTACAAGTCAGTGCAGGCCTCGTTCTTCATCATAATGACGTCTGTACACTTCAGTGCAGGCCTCGTTCATCAAAGAAAAGAAAAGTGTACGCTTGAGTGCACTTTATCTTCAAAAGAAGAGGAATCTTCTTGTTAATGGCCATTCTCATCAACATGTTTCATGCTCTTTCCGTGCTTATTCAGTCTTCAAGTGGATCGGCGCACATTGGAGTATATTCTTATTCACTTGTTCAACCAAAAATTGCAGTTGACAGGCATATGCAATTTTTGAGGGGGGGAAAGGGTGAATAAACAACATGTCAGTCTTCAAGAACCGTCAAGTGGAGTTACTTACGGTTGATGGTATTAATATTCACTTGTTCAATCATCAAAAATTGCAGTTGGCAGGCATATGCAATTTTTGAGGGGGGGGGGGGAAAGGGTGAATATTATTCTACATGTTGGTTGATGATTGAGAATGGTCATACGACTCCTGAATACGTCAGTTCAGGAGTCGTGCAAACCATGTTTCTCCAACACTACTTCTTCCGTCTATCAAGGTGTTGAAGAACATGGTCATGGAATGCTAATCTACATCGTCTCACGGGCTGGTACAATCAGTAACAAAGGGTTTCTAGTCAATGCTTCATGCACACTTCATTAGGCTGCATGTACACATCATGATGATGATTCCGATTAATCGTAACCATCATGGGGGAGAGAAATGTGTACACCAAGGACGCACAACAGGTTCACGTGATCAGGGCTTAATATCCAGGATGGATAAATACTGTAGATGATCAGTGGTTCAACTTGTTACCTTGGTATTATCGTTTCACTGCTACGTTATGTGCTGATTAATCGTAACCATCAGGGGAGAGAGAATGTGTACATCAAGGACGCACAACAGGTTCATGTGATCAGGGCTTAATATCCAAATATGGATACATTCTATAGATGATCAGTGGTTCAACTTGTTACTTTGGTGTTATACTAAAGACTGAAGAAGGTCGAGTCATCAGTCTATTCTTCATTCTCTGTTGGGAGTTATCTTCTCATGTGTATGCTGCGGGCTGATGGGTTATATGTAAGGGTACTGGAAGACATTTGGTGAGATGAAAATGATTGGTATTCTATTCCTCCGCATTGGGCAATCTTGAAGAAGGTCGAGTCTTCAGTCTTCTCTACATTCAAGAATGTTGAGCTCTTTTCTTACAACTTGATATTTAACTTAATCCCATGACAGTTCTTGTTTGATGAGTTGTGGAGTTAAGTTAGGTTCAAGTTGTTCCGTAGTTTAAGGTTAAGTCCAACTTGATGTTAACCTAATCTCATGACAGTTCTTGTTTGATGAGTTGTGAGGTTAAGCTAGATTTCAGTTGAGGCTCAACTTAAACTACCGAAAAGTTGCCTAAGGTTTTTGACGGAGTCACTCTAGGACGGGAGTGTTAGAAGATTAAAGACGGCATGCATTTGGTTATCAAAAGACTTCTTCATATTTCGGGCGTTCATCCAAAGTCTTCTTCCTATTATGGGTGATTGTCAGAGGTTGTCAGATTGGGGGAGTGCACTAATTAGGGGAGAGTGAAAAGCCAGAATCATTCCCTGATTGAAAGTGCTAACATTGCTCTTCAGCAAGTCAAGTGATGAATGCGGAAAAGATTCAGAATGCTGAGGAGTAATGGTTTCTGGTTCGTATCCTTGTATATATTTTGCTTCTTACATTCTTTTTCACATCTTATACCATTTTGTAAATAGATATATAGAATTCATGCTAATTGTAAATAGAGAAACGTAAAACCAGAAAAACCATAAAAATTGAAAAAATAGAAAATACCAAAAATAGTTTCACCCAGGCATGTCTTCTGTTTATCGATAACATTTACGGACTTAGAAATGTCATTCAATAATGGCACGGGTCTTTAAATGAAGCTCGAGCAGAAGTTAAAATGGATTATTAAAACATGTCTAAATGGCTTGCTATTACTTTAGATAGCAACCCGCGCTTCATATTGGGGAAAGCACGTCGCCAAAAAGACGGCTGTTCCTCCAACTGGGTGATGTTCACCTGGGCATGGATTACTTAATATCCATGTTTCCTGATTTGATGTACGTTTCAGTGCATCATTTCTTGTAAAAGAAGAGAAATCTTCTTTGTATAACAAATAGTTTTCATTCTATGATTCTTCTGAAAATTATTTGTGAGACACTTGGTGAATATGTGTTGTATGAAATTTGTTTATACTTGGATTATGCATAAAATTTGTCACTCAATCAACGACTAAAAAACCTCATGACAGTTCTTGTTTGATGAGTTGTGGGGTTAAGCGTGATTTTAGTTGAGGTTCAACTAGAATACGAGTCATTGATTAAGGGGGAGAGTGAATTCAAATTTTATATCATCAAACGGATTTATTGGTTAAATCATACTTGTTAGAAATGGTTTTGTAGTTAATGGGGAATTAGTTGAAGAGGATCTTGCTTAAATATATCAAATGACCAAGTGTGTTAGTTGCTAGAAAGTTTAGGACATTATGTGCAATTTGCTTATAGTTTCCTAGCTTTATGTATCTAGAAGGTTCATTTGTGTTACTTTGGTATCCTCGTACAATCCCCAAAATGCTTTAAGACTCAAAACCTAAAAGAAGTTAGAAAACCAGTTGTGTTTGATGTTTTTGAATTCTCCACTGGCATTTGTATGATCTAAATGAATGAGTTTCAAATGTTGTTTGTCTCTGCTGCTTAATGGTTGTTGATATTGTGCATATGTTCTCAGGATTCGCTTAGGTAGATTGCTATTATGTTAGAATCATGTTCCTAAGATCCTGAATTAAATGTTGAAATCTGTGTGAATTGCCATGTTCATGATTGCTAATTGCTCTTCATGCTAGATAGTGGTTTGACGTAGTTCCTGATTGGGGTTTGATTATAAGATGAACTTGGTATTATAATGTGGCAAGCTGCTGAAGGGTAGCTATCTAGGAATAGTGTATCTGTATGTATGTATATCTGTGTTGATATTCTTATGCAGATTCCATAGCCAAAATGAATGTACCAGTTCCCATTCTAACCATTTGATCAGACGTTCAAACTCTATTGATTGGCTCGAAATTCACCACAACAACAACGTCGGCAACAACAACAACAACAACAACACTTTCACCACCGCCACCACTATTTATCTATTTTGGTCTCGCCAAGTGGGGATCAACAACATTTGCGAAAGATTTGTTGGTGGATGGATAATTGATGTTGACTACTAACTCAGAAAAGCGGGTGATTACATCATCTGCGCAAAAAGGTCAATATCATCTGTGTCATAATAATCACTTTGTGCAAAATGAGCAGTGAATCTCCCTCTTAGATTAAGGGGGAGCAAAGTATGTTTCATCATCAGAACATGTTAAACCTGACCACATTTTCTCCCATGTTTTCTAAATTATTTAAATCAATTGGGATCACAAATCTCAAAAGGTTTGAAATTTTTGATCGGGGGAGAGAATGTGATTTAAATATGAAACCTGATGAAAATGTGATGTTTTGGATGTAAGTGTAAGCTCTCCCATATGTGCTAAACTCTTTTGTATACCAAGGCACATATTGAGGGGGAGCAAAATGTTTTGGGCATAAAAGTAAGCTCTCCCATGTGTGCTAAACTACTTTATATATCGATGCACACATTGAGGGGGAGCAAATGTTTTGTGGAAACAAAAAGGATTTGGCATAACATGAGATCGTGACTCAGACTTGACAAATGAATTGACGAAACATATACTGTCATTGATCGAAAGGACATATCCTGGCCGGGTAATAATTTCAAGCTGGTCTAACCAGTGATGTAAGCGTGTCTCGAAAAGGATGTGTCTGAGTAGAGTGTACCGTTTCGAGAAACTTTCTATGGACTTGACCAGGCCGGGTAATAATTTCAAGCTAGTCTAACTAGTGATGTAAGCGTGTCTCGAATCGGTCATGTTCACTGAAAGTTGATCAATTCAAAAAGTGCGAGCTCTACCTAACATGTGCAAATTTATAAAACAATCAACCGAGCACATGTTGAGGGGGAGCATTTGAAAAATATAAAACTCTCAAGTGTTTGCAAAAATGTGTTTCAGAATCATGAACACGTTGAGAGATTTTTCAAAGATTTGGTTTATGGCAATCGTGGAAGTACACCAAAGACCGACCATTTTAATTAATGCATGGAGTTATAAGGATGGTTAGGTTAGGCTCAAGTTCCCACGATCCCGCCAGAGCCGGAGGGATCTACCCAGGGACAATCCACTAGTTAGTGTAGAAGTCCTTAGGTATGATTAAAAAGGAGAAAAGTGAATAAGGGAAAAGTGCCGACTGAGATGGAGCTAGTACTGGAACAAACCCAACAAGGTACTAGTAAGGAAGTCTCGGTAAGCACTGAAGGGGTTGAAGAATGAAAAAGAATTGTAAAGATAAAGGGTGAAAAGAAATAGCCCTCCTTACAACTTAGGCAGAAACCGGGTCAATACATATGCTGTCAGAATCACTTAGTTGATTGCTGGCATTGAAGACAAAGTATCATGGACCCAGTGATACGCTGCACAACCCTCCCTAGCCACTCAAGGTCCCTCAAAGGACTCTTGTTTCAATTGTCACGGAGTTCAATACATTCCTATCATCTCTCTCACTCCGAGTTGGATGATATTGAAAAGGTGGCAGTCCTCTCCAGCCTCCGCTCACTAAATCAAAACGCACTATAGAGTCTAGAGCCACGAGATGCATAATAAGATCTCATAGGGACACGAATTACTTCTACATTGGTAGTTCAACATTAAGAACACCAGATGTAAACTTATGAGTCCTACGCAGATCTTAGCAATCTGCCAGAACATTTATGAGAGAATTTACTAATGTAATTCTCAATGATTGAATGGAAATTCCTGCCAGGGTCAACATCAAGCAGCCCTGAAAGCAGGTCACTTCGGTAATTCCTCGTGGATTACGCTTAGTGGTCACGGCGGTTTCTAACGGTCTACAGTCGTGGAGTGATCTCCAGCGACTCACCTAATCGTTGATGTGCTACGGTTCGATCTTAAAAAGCCCTCTGTGGGTTTTCGATTAGGAACGGTCTTGGTAAGGATTAGAGAGAGTTTTCACACTATGCTGTTAACAATCTCGAAGTTCGAACCTGTAAGTACCGGTCGATTTGTTGCTAACTGTCGTATGCAGGAACTTCTGGCGATTGTAGCTGAGGAATGCTGTAGCTGGTTGCTGTTGTAGCTGGTTGCTGAAAAGATGCCAATCCTCTACCACATGTTCACACTACATCATCATTGTAACTCAACAAAGTCATGATCAACCTAAAAGACCTTTAACACGGCTTCTGCAAACTCTGATGCTAAAGATCATGACACCAAATAGTGTGAGCATGTCGGCTCAAAGAATAACACATCACATGGAAACATACTGCTGAAAGATGACTTGGAAACAAATGTTGGATGATAAAGTCGAAGAATACTCAAAGATCATCCAAGACAATCAATCAGTCATCAAATCATTACTGCTGAAGGCACAAAGACTTAAGACATTGAAGAATCAAAGACTACGAGCTATGAAGACAAGTTCAGAAGAAAGAATGCTAGAATTCAAATTATTATTTCCGGGGTGACCTCCCTTAGGGGGAGATTGTTAGGAATATAAATATTCATATGAAGGTTCGGTCACCCCGAGTATCTAATTAGCATTTATATAGCTCGTAGGCTTATATATATTCGTTTAGTAGTATTAGTATTATAAGTATTATTAGTGTAGTAATATATATTCGTGGAGTGGGTCGGGGCTTTCCCCACTGTCAGCTCACTCCACAGCCCACTAGGGGCACAAATATTAGGACTATATATATAACCCTTCCCACACAAGGGAAGGGTGGAACTCTTGTCACATTTCACATAGTTAATCTAATATTCAGGTTTTTCTCTCAAAGGGTTCCCTCTCTCTCTAGTTCTTCATCTCTCTAACAATGGATCTAATCTTTCATGAATCAAGACCACCCGAATCAACCACACAATCAATATGGTTATTTCCTACATAACACAAGTTCTAGAATCTAAGTGCTACCGGTACACACATCATAGCATAAATGCTTTTCCTACCAATTCTAGGGGCGAACTCACATATTTGGGGGTGGAAAATTTTTTAGTGGTACGGTTTTTGTGCTAGTCATATAATTCCTATCCATGAGACGCTTATTAAGATCAAAGTTTCACTCCTATATGTTGTAAAAAATTTTAAATTTGGCACTAAAATTGCCTTAACAAGTATTTCTCTCAGTTTTATTACACATCTACCATCAAACAAACAAAAATCAAGCGCAATTGTATTCTCTAAAATCGTACTTTTACCCCCCCCCCCCTTACACTTAAGATGAACATTGTCCCCAATGTTCAAATAACAAGATGTAAAAGTAAATAAGGTAAAAGAATGAAATCAAATACTCCCCTGATTCGTTCGGTGGATAATGAAGTAACATGGTTAAATCTTCTTCCAAGGTAATGTAGAAGCTCCAAGACTAATGCATCGCCATAAGCTTGATTCCACATACATTTCCTTGTCCAAAATAACCTGTTAAACCTGAGAAAACAAACAAGAAAAACCAAAGCATCAAACCGAACAAAGACAACTCACAACTAGGTGTAATTCCAGACTTAGAAATAAAACAATTAAAGATATAATGCTTGCGGAATGAATGTTTTGCAGATTCCTGGAGTTTATAAGTTAGAGTTTTAATAAAAACTTTTTATGATTCCGGTAGAAAAACAAAACTTTCAAAAATTTCAGAAAATTAAAATCTGACGCCGTCAGAAATGATCTGACAGAATTCTCATGTTAAGTTTCCGGAAAATTTCTGGAAAAAAACCTATACCTTACTTCCTGGAATTCCTGCAAAACTTCATTATGACTCGATACAAGCATTTGACTCAAACAAATACTAATATGCATGCTTATATCTCATTGTTATCGTTCATGTTCAATCTTGTTCTTTAAAACAGATTTAAATTTCCCTTACACTTATCTTTTGCAAAATACCTTTATATGTAGTTAAGACGAAGTTAAAAACAAAATAAAGCATTTTCACAATTTATATTTGAGACATGAACAGTAAACAAAAAGAATAAGAAATGCATACGGAAACAAATAAAATTAAATAAACAAACAATCAAACAAATAAAGCAAATAAAGCTTGGGTTGCCTCCCAATAAGCGCTTGTTTTTGTTCGAGTCACGAGCCTGACTCTACCCTTATTTAACAAAAATAGGGGAGGTTTTCCCTACACTTAGGATTAAGTGCGGGTGAAAGTAGCGATACACACCCTTAGGGTGTGAATATGCCACGTGAGGTGAAGGGGGTGAGTGAATGGCTTCCTTCATCCTAAAACTACCCGGATAATTTTGGTTGATGGGTGGGTCGGTTCCTCTTTTTTTTTCTAGATGTAAATCTAAGGATGAAAAGTTCTGTAAAGGTTGAGGTTCCAATTCATCAACACTAGGAAATTCCCTAGAACTATGAGTAAGGTCATCACTAAAAGTGTGCAAACCTATATCCTCTAGTTGTGCTTGGTCCAAGGGTTCTACCTCCATCGGGATTCCTAAAATCTCTTCTACTTCTTCCGGGTAAGTCACGGGCGGTGTGGGTGCCTCAAATGATGGTTGAGTATTTTGTGGGCTTATGGTGTTTACCTCATCATTCCACGTGTCAAGATCACCTATATCCTCGTCAATTGTTTTCTTAGGTAGTGATAATAACAAACCTAGTGCTTCATCCAACTTATGATTTATTGATACGGCTCTATCCATAATTCCTTGGCAAACTAGGTCGCTTTTCCTATTAGCCTCACTAAAACAAGATCCTAAACATGGAGGTTGTTCATAAGAATCTATCCTAGGTGAAGGCTCATATGATTCATAAGTGTCTCTAAATGAGGTATTTTGAACTTCTTGGTGTTCTAGCCACTCAACCATATCTTGCAATCTTAGAAATCTAAGTGAAAAGTCCATTTGAAGCAAATTACAAACAAAATCACAAAGAAAAGATAGACTACGAGAAAGTTACAAAATAAAAAGAAAATATCTCACTTGATAGGAATCTTGTGAGTAGACCTAATAAAAATAAAATTTCAACCTAAGCAATAACTACTCCCCGGCATCGGCGCCAAAAACTTGATGCGTGGTTTTGCAACCTTACAACAGGTTTTACCTCTCGAGGGATCTCAAGAGGCTTACAACCCCACCAGGCAGTGTACCTGACCGATGTAGTATAGTGTAGTGGTAAGTACGGGGGATTGATCGTTCTCCACAGGGAATAGTGTTCATTAGGTATGAAAGACTACTCTAATAGGTCTAAGGGTTGAGGAAGATTCTTTTTTTATGTTTTTATATTTTTTTATGAAAGCAAGTAAAATCTCGGGTTTGAAAGAGTGGGCGGAATTAGTTGCTAGTCAACTAACCCAAATTACTACGAATACAAATAAAATAAATAACTGAAAATAAAAAGTTGGTGAAAACTTAAGTGTAGAGAAATGTGTTTACTTAGATTTCCTTACTCCCTAACTATCTTTTACCGGTTGATTAGTGTGTATTAGTCGCGTGGATGACGGGTGTATTCCTTAATACCAATCGTGGGGTGGCGTACGTACTTCCCCAACTCTACAAGCTCCTACTTCACTCCTATGTCGAGCCGGCTAGGAAGCTCCTAACATGGGATCACTAGAATTCGCTTGTGCATTAAATACAACCATAAAAACCTTTAGTACGCATTTGGTTCATGTTTCTTAAGACGTTCAAGCAAGTTACCGAATAGGAAGTTAGCCAGTTTTCTTAAGCCTAACATAGATAAACAATCATCCAATACAACTAATAACACACTAATAACCAATAATCAATAGCTAGGTTTCATTAGATCTAAGCAAACACAAGATAAATCTAGCCTAACATATTAGTCAAAAGACAAGAACAAGATAGAATCAAACAACACATAGACATATTGAATGATTAATTGATAACTTATCTTCAATGTAACATGGAAGATCTCAAGGCAAAAAGCCTTGAAAAAGATGCTAAAATCGTCTTAGGGTTTTCTCCCAAAAATTCCACACTAAGTTCCACACTAATGACAAAGAATTGCAAAACTATATATAGATTTTTACATCTGATGGCGTCACGTTATGGAGTGTGACGCCGTCACCTCGCCGCTTTTAGGGTTTCTCGGGTGACCTTCTTGATGCCGTCCCTCTTTAGCTCTCCAAAATCCGTTCTGGCTTATCAAGGCTTGACGCCGTCAGACCTTGAACGTGACGCCGTCCCTCTTTGAATTAAGCCGTGACGCCCTTGATCAGGTTAAAGCGTGACGCCGTCAGAATTCACATGCAATTTTCACTGGCTTATCATGAGTAAATTTCACATCCACCTTTTCTTGCCAAGCCATGACGCCGTCCGGAGTAAAGTCTGACGCCGTCAAGAGTAACTTTTAGCCGATTTTTGAGACTTTGCCGTTTTCTTCACTTTTATGCTCCAAAAACGTCCAAAATGCCTCCTTTTCCAGATTTCTCCTCAAAAGTACCTAAAATGACAAAAGGAACGATTTAGGGCAATATTTGATCAAATAAATACGATTTAAGGCTTAAATGACCCCTTAAAAGCGGTACACTTTTCGCTTCATCAATCTCGTAAAGAAATTTGTCAATTATTTCTTCCCTCCATCAAAGACGACTAATCTAAAAAATGAAATTGCTGGATTTCGTCAAGGTTTTGATGAAAATTTCGGAGAGGCATGGGACAGATTTAAAGATCTCCTAAGAAAATGCCCACATCACGATTTCAATGTGTTACAACAGATAAATACGTTTTATAATGGGTTGACCCAAAACGATCAAGATGCACTTAACGCAGCCTCCGGTGGCAATATCTTGAATCGTAAACCTAGAGAGGTGGTTGAAATTTGTGAAAATAAATCAAAAGTTCCTATTTCTCGAAACAAAGTGAATGTTCCTGTCACTCCTGCTTCTTCTTCATCCGGTAACTCATCAGAGTTAGCCTTCTTGTAACACCTAAAATCCGTCGAGCTTGTAAAATGACCAAACTGCCCCTACAAGTTAAAAATTTAATTAAAGGCTTATAAAGTATCAAATAAATTCCAAACTTCTGGCAATGCACAAGTTATGATCCCAAATAATTTTAAGAACTTCATTTAACATTTATACAAGCTATGAAATTACCATAATACCCCTATAGGAGCCGAATGTAATATTAATAATTATTATGATATTATATAAATGATATAAAATATGTTAATTGAGGAAATAATCAATCCAATGAATGTGCCACCTATAATCACGAAATTCCTGGTTATTCCTCCCCATTTGACTCATTTTCCTATTTAAAATCAATCCATATCTTTTTCTTCTTAACCCTAAATTGCCGATTAGAACAAAAACCACACACACAATTCTTATTGCCCCAAATCGACACTCTAAAATCCCTATACCATTTTTCTGTGATTAATCATCATCCAAAGAAGCTAGGAAAAATACCATTCGAATTATTTGAAGCTTGGTCCGATCTTGGTGAATTCTTTCTTTATCGCTAGAACAAAAAAAGGTATGAATCGAAATAAATCTTGCGACCTTCTAAAAATTCGTTTTTCATTTTTCTCATGTTCCTTGTATCATATTTGATCCATGAAAAATAGATTTGGAGCTGTTTTTGGCCGGAATCGCGTTTTGTGAATTATTGGGTTTATCGAGCCTATTTTTAAGGTATTCTATAAATAAATTCGATCAAGCTCTATAAAATTCGTTCATGATTTTTCTCACAATCCTTATATCGTGTATACTCTGGGAAAAATGATGGAAAGGTTGTGGAGAAGCTTTTGGAGTCGTTTTGGAATATTGGTTCGTTTTGTTCATACGCGCATCAAAGAATTCGTCCAACCCATTCTACACGTTCGATCTTTGGTTTGGTAATTTTATCAGATCCCTAACATCATATGAACACCAAATAAAATGTATAAGTCGATCCATGCATGCTTTATACAATATTTGTGAATTAAATCTTTAAAACATGCATAAACCCTAAATAATTAAATTCGGAATTTTGAGGCTTCATATTTATTTTATTTGGACTCTATACAATCATATTAGACCTGGAAAAATGATACTTCGAATTATTGAGGCCAAGAACAATTATTTTTGAATTAAGTTAAAATCGGCTAATAAGAGAAAAATGGAAGAAATGGAATTCGATTGAGAATCTGAGAATTAGGGCTTGTTTGTATGATGATAATTAGTGTTTAATGATATAGTGATTATTAAAAATGGTTTGGAAAGATTAGGGTTTGGTTTCATGATTTTAAAAGGATTAACGATTTGTTTTAAAATGTTTAGGGTAGGTTTTGTAACTTTTAAAACTCAAGGGGTATGTTTGGAACTTATTTTGGGCTGTGAACATTTCGAATAAAATATAAGTTGAGGGTCCCATGTGTAATTTTTATATTTAAAGGGGTTAAAATGTTTATTTGATAAAGTATAAATCGATTTTGAAAATAATTAAAATAGAGGGACTAAATATGTAATTTCTGGAAACTTAAGGTTGATTTGAGTAATTAATTATATTCAGGGGGTTAAGTGCTATTTTGGTAATTTAATGGCTTAATATGTAATTATTGATAATTAAAGGTTGAAATTGTAAATTAAAGGACTAAATATGTAACTTTGATAACTTGAGGGAATTAATGTGTAAATTATGAATAATTAAGGGTTCATTTGTATAACTCACTAAAATAAGTACTCATTGTGTAAAATTGATAAAATAAGGGTTTAATGTGTAACTATGAATATTTGAAGGTTTAAAGTGTAACTTATGTAATGAAAGGGGTGTAAAGTGTAAATTATGAAACCCTAAGGACTAAATGTGTAAATCTTATCAAAGATACCTTATTTCATTTAATAATGATTTAACTAAGTTATGCTACCCTATACTTCTAAATATGGACACTTTCTATATAAGGAAACTTTCTCAAAATGGAAACTTACTAAAGATGGTCACCTGCTATAAATGGAAAGTTACTTAAATGGGAAAGATTGTAATTCTCTTCTACCCCTTTAGGTGTGAAGAAGGAGTGACTTTGAGCTGTTCTCTACTTTTCTGTGCTTTGTTTCTGTTTGTGCTTTCGTCATAAGGTACAGATACTCTGCCCTTTTTCAGTAAGGGTTCTTATATACTATGCATTGATTTTGAGTTATGATTCAGTTAAGATTCCCCAAGCCATTGCTATGTTCCCTTTGAATGAACCTTTGATATTACTTTTGATATGACTTTGAGATGCACCTTTTGATATATGACCTTGAGCTATGATTTTGAGACATGACTCTTAGTTTGATACCCGAGCCATTTTTGTACTTTCCTAGCCAGGAAGGTAACCTGGCCATGTCTGTGATGCACCACTGGCATGACTCCTGTGTGGGGGAGTGATTTCTCACACCGTCCCTTTATATTATCTGCTGGCTACTTGACTTTGAGATTGACTTTGAGTTTGGGGGCGTATGGATTGCAATCCTAGGCATGTATGTTTAGTGGATTTAACTATGACTTTGAGTATGACTTTGAGGTGACTGGTGCTGTGTGCAATACACGCCTTTCACATTTCTGGGAGCTAGCTACTCCACCCCTTTTGATACATGAGGCCACCCCTCATATTATCTGGTTGCCTGAGAGGTATCCCCTCTGATTGTGAGATTATGACTTTGAGATTCTGATGTTGAGATTATGACTTTGAGTTATGGGCTCGTGGTAGATGACTATCCTATATTTCCTTATTTCTCTTTCGCTTTGATTATACCTTATGACATCTCCAGTACTTCATTATATTACCGTTTCGTTATCTTTGCTTGTATTATGTATCTGTTCACTGGGCTTTTTAAGCTCAGCCGCACGTTTTCTTTTCGTGTGCGGCAGGTTTTAGTTGGAAGATGGGTACGAGTGAAGAGACTTTTGGACTTAGAAGACTTGATAGTTTCGGCCTAGAGATGATTAGAAAGTATTCTATTGTTAGAAATTGTATTCGCTTTTGTAACCTTGTAATTCCAGTATTTCATTTGTAACCTTTGAGAATCTTTGTATTACTTATGAAGGTATGCTTGTTATATCTGATATGAAACCATTTGCGTGACATCTTTACCCTTGTCGGGTTGGGGTGTTACAATTATGGTATCAGAGAGACAGGCTGCGATTCGTAATACATTTACCCTTGGCCTGTGTAAGTTAGGACCACTAAGTTTCCCTGTAAGCGCTCATAAGATAACCTGTAAGATTTGCTTTAGGATCTCCCTATAGGAACCTAAATTTGACCAGGGAGGAATGGGTAGACTAAGGCATATATGTGATTATCATTTGCTTCCGCATCACTCTGATTCGTGCCTCTGCCTTTAGAAGTTTTGCAACTTAAAGCTTAGAAACCAAGCAAGTTTGGAATACCTCGGAAACCTCACCTGGATACCTTACACCATTTAAGTTTCATTTTCAGATTTTGACACCCACCTCCGATTTGTTTGACAAGCTGTTTGACACCTTTTCGACCATGTCGTAAGCCATTCAACCATACTGTGCTCGACACATTTCGTGAAGTCATTGCTTATGCTGAATGTAAATGTATCATCCGTTACTACTTAGCTTGCATAAATCCATTACTACTCCTATGAGAATCCTGATAACTATTAACCATATGAGGTTGTGTTCCTTTTCTTTGAATGACAAACCTTGTTCTGTCAACCAGTTCCTTTGGAAGGATATGAAGTTATACTATCTCTGGATAGGTTTGTTAGCTGAGCATGATGATGCTGATGACTGATATTCCGTACATCTCACTTTTGACAATTATACGATGTTCGTATTTCTGATAATACACGCCCTACTTACTGCTTATGCTAAGAAGCCAGACAAATTACTACACCTTGAACTGTTCGTTTATCCATCTCAACACTTTATTGAATCACGTGCTGAACTTCGATATATGAACTCCCCGTCTGATTCGATGACTGTATTCGTGCTATGAATCTTTTGATCTTGACATGTCTCATTGTATGGCCTTTTGGTTATGGACTGGATGACTATTTGTAAAGCTACCCTAAGACTACCGTATCTGAAATGTAATTTTGCCAATCTGCTTCACCCTATTTCGTTATGATGAATCTCTACACCTGCACCTGCTAAAGTTTTGCCGCTATGAAAGCACCAACCCTGAACTCATATGATTATCAAGTTTTCCTGACAACCATTACTATCTACCCTTGGAAAGTTCTGTCATCGTAAGAAATTCGTTGTACGAAGATTTTCCGGTCTTTTCGATGTGATATGATTTTGTTCACCTCAGCGATTCTCTTGTATGCTCTTGTTGATTTATGAAGAAAGGAAGAAGGATGTGTCGATGTATCGACTGTTGTAAATCGAACCGTACCGCTATCAGTAATCATTATCCGTTTCCAAGTACCAATAATTGAGTTGGTCTTTCTTTTGAAACTTCGTAACTCATTACATCATCTTAGATTGGAAGGGCTGAAGCAGCAACCACAAGAACTTCTAAGAAGGGGGTTAACTAACCGAGAGTAACCTCTGTGAAGTATTCTGTTTTATTTTCGAAGAAGGAAGGCGACATGAAGTGTATGTGAAGGTTTTCCCTAAATGATTTCAGAGACTGTCCTTTCACTCGTTATAACCTTATGAGTTAAATGATGCCAATGGTATTGGCTAAGATGATCATGTCTTCGTGTGTTTTGGGACAAATTGTCATAGTATGACAATGGGTTATATTCAAAGGCGAAAGAAGAACATAGAGATTAATGATGAGACGACCACTTGATCTGGAAGGGAAACTTGATTGACATTCGGAAACCATTGTAGACGACGCTACCCTGTATATCGTGAAGACAGAGTTTTCCACAGGAAGAACCGAGATCGAAGACAGTTATCGGAGTGAAGAACTTGGTGGAAGAGTAGTAGGAGACGGTGGCGACGAGCATTACCAGGGATGAAGCATATAGGAGGAGAGAGGAGCTGGGATAATATTCGATCATATATTAGGCGACCCGCGAAGATTACAGTTCGGGCATCAAGACAACCAGACCGTAGGAGACGAACCATTCAACACATAACCTGGAGTCGACGACGGCGGTGTTTTTTTTCTTTTTTTCATTAGACCTGGAGATGTGTTAGAAGACCTGTCGAAGAAACGCAATCTTGTTTCTCTATTCATTTTAGTTGTACTAAGATGAATTGATAGCTGAAGCAGGCTTGCGGATGGAGGGATGCACAATGATCGTGTCAGAGACTACCGTTACGGCGCCACAACATCCAGAAGAGTTGCCGAAGGTTTTAGGAACCAGACCCAAGTTTGTAATTCCTTTTCACCATGAGAAGAAGATGGACAAGCGGCAAACTACTCTGACTTAGAAGAACTTTAAAATTTTGAATGTGAATGGACGAAATTTGAAGTGGACATTTATGTATAGACGAGATGATTCTGTAGAGTAAGAAGCTATCGACGACGTATTCGTCTCTTCTCAAATTCCGTTACCTGATAATGAGGTCCTTCGAATGAATTGGTTCTCTGTTAGTAATTCCGTTCTGTGTTCATTCTGCGTTTGTTGAATAACGATTTGCATGAGAATTTTGACGAGATATGGAGGGAATTTGGATATTTATGAAAAGACGGATGTTGAAGTAACCGCTTATTTTGGGCTGAACTGATTTCGGTAAGTTATGAAGTCTTGGCGCTATTAATGACGTACCTAAATTCTGATGGACATTTTCGGATTTTCGGTACCCTTCGAGTAATTTCGTATTCTTAGTTATGATGTTTGACTCTGGTGACCCTAGACTGTAGGTGGACTAGGCGGATTTAGATAAGTTGTGTTGTTCACGATTTGAGATAAAGTATGACCATCATGGGGGCATATCTATATGACGTTATTATTATGACGCCTGATCAACGTGATAATACTTACATCATATAACGTGAACTTGTTGTGGGCATAGGATATTTCGAGGAGTGCCTTAGAACCTTAGAATTTCTGATATCTGATCATCCGCGTTAGTGAAACTCTGGATTCATTCTACCTACCCAGTCGATCTGCTATCTTTGATATTCGACTTGATACGTTGGGATGCTCGACGAGCGTTTTGCTGATCTCTGCACTTCCGATAATGATCTTAGATTCTATTATAGGGCCTTCTGCCATTTGATGATGTCTAACGATGTGCTTCCTGTCTGTATGGGTTCAATCTGTTCTGCTATGTATACGTTCCGCATTCATTAAATCTGTTCATTTTGATCTGCTATGAGTTAAGATATGAGGTTGTGGATTCTGAGAAAACAAGACCTGTTTGTTTATAAGAACACCTTTGGAAGGCTCTTCTGAAGCCGAGACTATTTGAAAAGCTGAAGAGTTACGTTTGCACCACCTCATGTTTGCTACGATTCGATGTATTCTCATTTAATTCGCCTAACCAATTCGATGTAAACCCTACGTTTTGTTTGTACCTCTTCCTAGAGAACTCGATTATCATCCGTATATTGGTACGTTATCTTTGGGATTCGCACTCGGCATAGTGTGTCTTTGTTTGTTTCCGATCCTTTCATTTCTAATTCTTTGCAAATTTCGAGGACGAAATTTTTCTGTTAGAGGGGAAGAAGTTGTAACACCTAAAATCCGTCGAGCTTGTAAAATGACCAAACTGCCCCTACAAGTTAAAAATTTAATTAAAGGCTTATAAAGTATCAAATAAATTCCAAACTTCTGGCAATGCACAAGTTATGATCCCAAATAATTTTAAGAACTTAATTTAACATTTATACAAGCTATGAAATTACCATAATACCCCTATAGGAGCCGAATGTAATATTAATAATTATTATGATATTATATAAATGATATAAAATATGTTAATTGAGGAAATAATCAATCCAATGAATGTGCCACCTATAATCACGAAATTCCTGGTTATTCCTCCCCATTTGACTCATTTTCCTATTTAAAATCAATCCATATCTTTTTCTTCTTAACCCTAAATTGCCGATTAGAACAAAAACCACACACACAATTCTTATTGCCCCAAATCGACACTCTAAAATCCCTATACCATTTTTCTGTGATTAATCATCATCCAAAGAAGCTAGGAAAAATACCATTCGAATTATTTGAAGCTTGGTCCGATCTTGGTGAATTCTTTCTTTATCGCTAGAACAAAAAAAGGTATGAATCGAAATAAATCTTGCGACCTTCTAAAAATTCGTTTTTCATTTTTCTCATGTTCCTTGTATCATATTTGATCCATGAAAAATAGATTTGGAGCTGTTTTTGGCCGGAATCGCGTTTTGTGAATTATTGGGTTTATCGAGCCTATTTTTAAGGTATTCTATAAATAAATTCGATCAAGCTCTATAAAATTCGTTCATGATTTTTCTCACAATCCTTATATCGTGTATACTCTGGGAAAAATGATGGAAAGGTTGTGGAGAAGCTTTTGGAGTCGTTTTGGAATATTGGTTCGTTTTGTTCATACGCGCATCAAAGAATTCGTCCAACCCATTCTACACGTTCGATCTTTGGTTTGGTAATTTTATCAGATCCCTAACATCATATGAACACCAAATAAAATGTATAAGTCGATCCATGCATGCTTTATACAATATTTGTGAATTAAATCTTTAAAACATGCATAAACCCTAAATAATTAAATTCGGAATTTTGAGGCTTCATATTTATTTTATTTGGACTCTATACAATCATATTAGACCTGGAAAAATGATACTTCGAATTATTGAGGCCAAGAACAATTATTTTTGAATTAAGTTAAAATCGGCTAATAAGAGAAAAATGGAAGAAATGGAATTCGATTGAGAATCTGAGAATTAGGGCTTGTTTGTATGATGATAATTAGTGTTTAATGATATAGTGATTATTAAAAATGGTTTGGAAAGATTAGGGTTTGGTTTCATGATTTTAAAAGGATTAACGATTTGTTTTAAAATGTTTAGGGTAGGTTTTGTAACTTTTAAAACTCAAGGGGTATGTTTGGAACTTATTTTGGGCTGTGAACATTTCGAATAAAATATAAGTTGAGGGTCCCATGTGTAATTTTTATATTTAAAGGGGTTAAAATGTTTATTTGATAAAGTATAAATCGATTTTGAAAATAATTAAAATAGAGGGACTAAATATGTAATTTCTGGAAACTTAAGGTTGATTTGAGTAATTAATTATATTCAGGGGGTTAAGTGCTATTTTGGTAATTTAATGGCTTAATATGTAATTATTGATAATTAAAGGTTGAAATTGTAAATTAAAGGACTAAATATGTAACTTTGATAACTTGAGGGAATTAATGTGTAAATTATGAATAATTAAGGGTTCATTTGTATAACTCACTAAAATAAGTACTCATTGTGTAAAATTGATAAAATAAGGGTTTAATGTGTAACTATGAATATTTGAAGGTTTAAAGTGTAACTTATGTAATGAAAGGGGTGTAAAGTGTAAATTATGAAACCCTAAGGACTAAATGTGTAAATCTTATCAAAGATACCTTATTTCATTTAATAATGATTTAACTAAGTTATGCTACCCTATACTTCTAAATATGGACACTTTCTATATAAGGAAACTTTCTCAAAATGGAAACTTACTAAAGATGGACACTTGCTATAAATGGAAAGTTACTTAAATGGGAAAGATTGTAATTCTCTTCTACCCCTTTAGGTGTGAAGAAGGAGTGACTTTGAGCTGTTCTCTACTTTTCTGTGCTTTGTTTCTGTTTGTGCTTTCGTCATAAGGTACAGATACTCTGCCCTTTTTCAGTAAGGGTTCTTATATACTATGCATTGATTTTGAGTTATGATTCAGTTAAGATTCCCCAAGCCATTGCTATGTTCCCTTTGAATGAACCTTTGATATTACTTTTGATATGACTTTGAGATGCACCTTTTGATATATGACCTTGAGCTATGATTTTGAGACATGACTCTTAGTTTGATACCCGAGCCATTTTTGTACTTTCCTAGCCAGGAAGGTAACCTGGCCATGTCTGTGATGCACCACTGGCATGACTCCTGTGTGGGGGAGTGATTTCTCACACCGTCCCTTTATATTATCTGCCGGCTACTTGACTTTGAGATTGACTTTGAGTTTGGGGGCGTATGGATTGCAATCCTAGGCATGTATGTTTAGTGGATTTAACTATGACTTTGAGTATGACTTTGAGGTGACTGGTGCTGTGTGCAATACACGCCTTTCACATTTCTGGGAGCTAGCTACTCCACCCCTTTTGATACATGAGGCCACCCCTCATATTATCTGGTTGCCTGAGAGGTATCCCCTCTGATTGTGAGATTATGACTTTGAGATTCTGATGTTGAGATTATGACTTTGAGTTATGGGCTCGTGGTAGATGACTATCCTATATTTCCTTATTTCTCTTTCGCTTTGATTATACCTTATGACATCTCCAGTACTTCATTATATTACCGTTTCGTTATCTTTGCTTGTATTATGTATCTGTTCACTGGGCTTTTTAAGCTCAGCCGCACGTTTTCTTTTCGTGTGCGGCAGGTTTTAGTTGGAAGATGGGTACGAGTGAAGAGACTTTTGGACTTAGAAGACTTGATAGTTTCGGCCTAGAGATGATTAGAAAGTATTCTATTGTTAGAAATTGTATTCGCTTTTGTAACCTTGTAATTCCAGTATTTCATTTGTAACCTTTGAGAATCTTTGTATTACTTATGAAGGTATGCTTGTTATATCTGATATGAAACCATTTGCGTGACATCTTTACCCTTGTCGGGTTGGGGTGTTACAATTATGGTATCAGAGAGACAGGCTGCGATTCGTAATACATTTACCCTTGGCCTGTGTAAGTTAGGACCACTAAGTTTCCCTGTAAGCGCTCATAAGATAACCTGTAAGATTTGCTTTAGGATCTCCCTATAGGAACCTAAATTTGACCAGGGAGGAATGGGTAGACTAAGGCATATATGTGATTATCATTTGCTTCCGCATCACTCTGATTCGTGCCTCTGCCTTTAGAAGTTTTGCAACTTAAAGCTTAGAAACCAAGCAAGTTTGGAATACCTCGGAAACCTCACCTGGATACCTTACACCATTTAAGTTTCATTTTCAGATTTTGACACCCACCTCCGATTTGTTTGACAAGCTGTTTGACACCTTTTCGACCATGTCGTAAGCCATTCAACCATACTGTGCTCGACACATTTCGTGAAGTCATTGCTTATGCTGAATGTAAATGTATCATCCGATACTACTTAGCTTGCATAAATCCATTACTACTCCTATGAGAATCCTGATAACTATTAACCATATGAGGTTGTGTTCCTTTTCTTTGAATGACAAACCTTGTTCTGTCAACCAGTTCCTTTGGAAGGATATGAAGTTATACTATCTCTGGATAGGTTTGTTAGCTGAGCATGATGATGCTGATGACTGATATTCCGTACATCTCACTTTTGACAATTATACGATGTTCGTATTTCTGATAATACACGCCCTACTTACTGCTTATACTAAGAAGCCAGACAAATTACTACACCTTGAACTGTTCGTTTATCCATCTCAACACTTTATTGAATCACGTGCTGAACTTCGATATATGAACTCCCCGTCTGATTCGATGACTGTATTCGTGCTATGAATCTTTTGATCTTGACATGTCTCATTGTATGGCCTTTTGGTTATGGACTGGATGACTATTTGTAAAGCTACCCTAAGACTACCGTATCTGAAATGTAATTTTGCCAATCTGCTTCACCCTATTTCGTTATGATGAATCTCTACACCTGCACCTGCTAAAGTTTTGCCGCTATGAAAGCACCAACCCTGAACTCATATGATTATCAAGTTTTCCTGACAACCATTACTATCTACCCTTGGAAAGTTCTGTCATCGTAAGAAATTCGTTGTACGAAGATTTTCCGGTCTTTTCGATGTGATATGATTTTGTTCACCTCAGCGATTCTCTTGTATGCTCTTGTTGATTTATGAAGAAAGGAAGAAGGATGTGTCGATGTATCGACTGTTGTAAATCGAACCGTACCGCTATCAGTAATCATTATCCGTTTCCAAGTACCAATAATTGAGTTGGTCTTTCTTTTGAAACTTCGTAACTCATTACATCATCTTAGATTGGAAGGGCTGAAGCAGCAACCACAAGAACTTCTAAGAAGGGGGTTAACTAACCGAGAGTAACCTCTGTGAAGTATTCTGTTTTATTTTCGAAGAAGGAAGGCGACATGAAGTGTATGTGAAGGTTTTCCCTAAATGATTTCAGAGACTGTCCTTTCACTCGTTATAACCTTATGAGTTAAATGATGCCAATGGTATTGGCTAAGATGATCATGTCTTCGTGTGTTTTGGGACAAATTGTCATAGTATGACAATGGGTTATATTCAAAGGCGAAAGAAGAACATAGAGATTAATGATGAGACGACCACTTGATCTGGAAGGGAAACTTGATTGACATTCGGAAACCATTGTAGACGACGCTACCCTGTATATCGTGAAGACAGAGTTTTCCACAGGAAGAACCGAGATCGAAGACAGTTATCGGAGTGAAGAACTTGGTGGAAGAGTAGTAGGAGACGGTGGCGACGAGCATTACCAGGGATGAAGCATATAGGAGGAGAGAGGAGCTGGGATAATATTCGATCATATATTAGGCGACCGCGAAGATTACAGTTCGGGCATCAAGACAACCAGACCGTAGGAGACGAACCATTCAACACATAACCTGGAGTCGACGACGGCGGTGTTTTTTTTTCTTTTTTTCATTAGACCTGGAGATGTGTTAGAAGACCTGTCGAAGAAACGCAATCTTGTTTCTCTATTCATTTTAGTTGTACTAAGATGAATTGATAGCTGAAGCAGGCTTGCGGATGGAGGGATGCACAATGATCGTGTCAGAGACTACCGTTACGGCGCCACAACATCCAGAAGAGTTGCCGAAGGTTTTAGGAACCAGACCCAAGTTTGTAATTCCTTTTCACCATGAGAAGAAGATGGACAAGCGGCAAACTACTCTGACTTAGAAGAACTTTAAAATTTTGAATGTGAATGGACGAAATTTGAAGTGGACATTTATGTATAGACGAGATGATTCTGTAGAGGAAGAAGCTATCGACGACGTATTCGTCTCTTCTCAAATTCCGTTACCTGATAATGAGGTCCTTCGAATGAATTGGTTCTCTGTTAGTAATTCCGTTCTGTGTTCATTCTGCGTTTGTTGAATAACGATTTGCATGAGAATTTTGACGAGATATGGAGGGAATTTGGATATTTATGAAAAGACGGATGTTGAAGTAACCGCTTATTTTGGGCTGAACTGATTTCGGTAAGTTATGAAGTCTTGGCGCTATTAATGACGTACCTAAATTCTGATGGACATTTTCGGATTTTCGGTACCCTTCGAGTAATTTCGTATTCTTAGTTATGATGTTTGACTCTGGTGACCCTAGACTGTAGGTGGACTAGGCGGATTTAGATAAGTTGTGTTGTTCACGATTTGAGATAAAGTATGACCATCATGGGGGCATATCTATATGACGTTATTATTATGACGCCTGATCAACGTGATAATACTTACATCATATAACGTGAACTTGTTGTGGGCATAGGATATTTCGAGGAGTGCCTTAGAACCTTAGAATTTCTGATATCTGATCATCCGCGTTAGTGAAACTCTGGATTCATTCTACCTACCCAGTCGATCTGCTATCTTTGATATTCGACTTGATACGTTGGGATGCTCGACGAGCGTTTTGCTGATCTCTGCACTTCCGATAATGATCTTAGATTCTATTATAGGGCCTTCTGCCATTTGATGATGTCTAACGATGTGCTTCCTGTCTGTATGGGTTCAATCTGTTCTGCTATGTATACGTTCCGCATTCATTAAATCTGTTCATTTTGATCTGCTATGAGTTAAGATATGAGGTTGTGGATTCTGAGAAAACAAGACCTGTTTGTTTATAAGAACACCTTTGGAAGGCTCTTCTGAAGCCGAGACTATTTGAAAAGCTGAAGAGTTACGTTTGCACCACCTCATGTTTGCTACGATTCGATGTATTCTCATTTAATTCGCCTAACCAATTCGATGTAAACCCTACGTTTTGTTTGTACCTCTTCCTAGAGAACTCGATTATCATCCGTATATTGGTACGTTATCTTTGGGATTCGCACTCGGCATAGTGTGTCTTTGTTTGTTTCCGATCCTTTCATTTCTAATTCTTTGCAAATTTCGAGAACGAATTTTTTCTGTTAGAGGGGAAGAAGTTGTAACACCTAAAATCCGTCGAGCTTGTAAAATGACCAAACTGCCCCTACAAGTTAAAAATTTAATTAAAGGCTTATAAAGTATCAAATAAATTCCAAACTTCTGGCAATGCACAAGTTATGATCCCAAATAATTTTAAGAACTTCATTTAACATTTATACAAGCTATGAAATTACCATAATACCCCTATAGGAGCCGAATGTAATATTAATAATTATTATGATATTATATAAATGATATAAAATATGTTAATTGAGGAAATAATCAATCCAATGAATGTGCCACCTATAATCACGAAATTCCTGGTTATTCCTCCCCATTTGACTCATTTTCCTATTTAAAATCAATCCATATCTTTTTCTTCTTAACCCTAAATTGCCGATTAGAACAAAAACCACACACACAATTCTTATTGCCCCAAATCGACACTCTAAAATCCCTATACCATTTTTCTGTGATTAATCATCATCCAAAGAAGCTAGGAAAAATACCATTCGAATTATTTGAAGCTTGGTCCGATCTTGGTGAATTCTTTCTTTATCGCTAGAACAAAAAAAGGTATGAATCGAAATAAATCTTGCGACCTTCTAAAAATTCGTTTTTCATTTTTCTCATGTTCCTTGTATCATATTTGATCCATGAAAAATAGATTTGGAGCTGTTTTTGGCCGGAATCGCGTTTTGTGAATTATTGGGTTTATCGAGCCTATTTTTAAGGTATTCTATAAATAAATTCGATCAAGCTCTATAAAATTCGTTCATGATTTTTCTCACAATCCTTATATCGTGTATACTCTGGGAAAAATGATGGAAAGGTTGTGGAGAAGCTTTTGGAGTCGTTTTGGAATATTGGTTCGTTTTGTTCATACGCGCATCAAAGAATTCGTCCAACCCATTCTACACGTTCGATCTTTGGTTTGGTAATTTTATCAGATCCCTAACATCATATGAACACCAAATAAAATGTATAAGTCGATCCATGCATGCTTTATACAATATTTGTGAATTAAATCTTTAAAACATGCATAAACCCTAAATAATTAAATTCGGAATTTTGAGGCTTCATATTTATTTTATTTGGACTCTATACAATCATATTAGACCTGGAAAAATGATACTTCGAATTATTGAGGCCAAGAACAATTATTTTTGAATTAAGTTAAAATCGGCTAATAAGAGAAAAATGGAAGAAATGGAATTCGATTGAGAATCTGAGAATTAGGGCTTGTTTGTATGATGATAATTAGTTTTTAATGATATAGTGATTATTAAAAATGGTTTGGAAAGATTAGGGTTTGGTTTCATGATTTTAAAAGGATTAACGATTTGTTTTAAAATGTTTAGGGTAGGTTTTGTAACTTTTAAAACTCAAGGGGTATGTTTGGAACTTATTTTGGGCTGTGAACATTTCGAATAAAATATAAGTTGAGGGTCCCATGTGTAATTTTTATATTTAAAGGGGTTAAAATGTTTATTTGATAAAGTATAAATCGATTTTGAAAATAATTAAAATAGAGGGACTAAATATGTAATTTCTGGAAACTTAAGGTTGATTTGAGTAATTAATTATATTCAGGGGGTTAAGTGCTATTTTGGTAATTTAATGGCTTAATATGTAATTATTGATAATTAAAGGTTGAAATTGTAAATTAAAGGACTAAATATGTAACTTTGATAACTTGAGGGAATTAATGTGTAAATTATGAATAATTAAGGGTTCATTTGTATAACTCACTAAAATAAGTACTCATTGTGTAAAATTGATAAAATAAGGGTTTAATGTGTAACTATGAATATTTGAAGGTTTAAAGTGTAACTTATGTAATGAAAGGGGTGTAAAGTGTAAATTATGAAACCCTAAGGACTAAATGTGTAAATCTTATCAAAGATACCTTATTTCATTTAATAATGATTTAACTAAGTTATGCTACCCTATACTTCTAAATATGGACACTTTCTATATAAGGAAACTTTCTCAAAATGGAAACTTACTAAAGATGGACACCTGCTATAAATGGAAAGTTACTTAAATGGGAAAGATTGTAATTCTCTTCTACCCCTTTAGGTGTGAAGAAGGAGTGACTTTGAGCTGTTCTCTACTTTTCTGTGCTTTGTTTCTGTTTGTGCTTTCGTCATAAGGTACAGATACTCTGCCCTTTTTCAGTAAGGGTTCTTATATACTATGCATTGATTTTGAGTTATGATTCAGTTAAGATTCCCCAAGCCATTGCTATGTTCCCTTTGAATGAACCTTTGATATTACTTTTGATATGACTTTGAGATGCACCTTTTGATATATGACCTTGAGCTATGATTTTGAGACATGACTCTTAGTTTGATACCCGAGCCATTTTTGTACTTTCCTAGCCAGGAAGGTAACCTGGCCATGTCTGTGATGCACCACTGGCATGACTCCTGTGTGGGGGAGTGATTTCTCACGCCGTCCCTTTATATTATCTGCTGGCTACTTGACTTTGAGATTGACTTTGAGTTTGGGGGCGTATGGATTGCAATCCTAGGCATGTATGTTTAGTGGATTTAACTATGACTTTGAGTATGACTTTGAGGTGACTGGTGCTGTGTGCAATACACGCCTTTCACATTTCTGGGAGCTAGCTACTCCACCCCTTTTGATACATGAGGCCACCCCTCATATTATCTGGTTGCCTGAGAGGTATCCCCTCTGATTGTGAGATTATGACTTTGAGATTCTGATGTTGAGATTATGACTTTGAGTTATGGGCTCGTGGTAGATGACTATCCTATATTTCCTTATTTCTCTTTCGCTTTGATTATACCTTATGACATCTCCAGTACTTCATTATATTACCGTTTCGTTATCTTTGCTTGTATTATGTATCTGTTCACTGGGCTTTTTAAGCTCAGCCGCACGTTTTCTTTTCGTGTGCGGCAGGTTTTAGTTGGAAGATGGGTACGAGTGAAGAGACTTTTGGACTTAGAAGACTTGATAGTTTCGGCCTAGAGATGATTAGAAAGTATTCTATTGTTAGAAATTGTATTCGCTTTTGTAACCTTGTAATTCCAGTATTTCATTTGTAACCTTTGAGAATCTTTGTATTACTTATGAAGGTATGCTTGTTATATCTGATATGAAACCATTTGCGTGACATCTTTACCCTTGTCGGGTTGGGGTGTTACACTTCCTTACGGATTCAATGCGTTGCATGATAAAGGAAATGAAAGAACTGAAGAGTGAAATTCATAAACCAGAACAAATCAAAGCAGTAAACAAAGTGTGTGAAACTTGTGGTGGCCCACATGCATATTATGATTGTCAAGCAACCGATGCTTCTTTTACCCAGCTCCCGTAGCTGCAGTAAACCAAAATCAATACCGTCTACATGCTGAGACTCAGTACCGAGCACCGAATGCTATGGTACCACCTGGTTTTCCACCCGTGCAAAATCAGAATAATCAAAATCGCTTTGTTCAAAATCAGGGACAAAATTTCAACAATTCTCAAAATTTCAATCAAAACCGAGGTCAGAATCAGGGTAACTTTAACCAAAAGCCATGGAATGTCCAAAATCAAAATCAGACGTCCTCAGATGAGTTGCTTAGGCAATTCATAAAATCTCAAGAGGAGACAAATAGAACTCAATACAAGACAAACCAGTTATTGGTTACCCAAATAAATGATATTAAAAAATCTTTAAATGATCTACCTTCTACCTCAGGAGGTCTCCCAAGTAACACTGTTGTCAACCCTAGGGGTGAACTCAAAGCTGTCACTACACGTAGTGGTAAAGATAATGTTGGACTCAAGGTGATAAAGGACCCGGTACTTCCCTCTAACAATGGAAGTGCTAAATACGTCCAACCCTCGGTCATCCAAAAATCTACACCCACAATTGCTCCTCGACCGTCAAGAATAGATCCAACTCTATCACGATTTACGGTTAAAAGTTTGTCAACCAAACTTAGTGAGCAAAGAACAGCCAGATATTATTCCGAGATGCTCAATGCTGTTCTTGTCAGTGTACTTGATGACAGTGATGATGATGAAGATACCACTTTTGTCAAAGCTATCACCACTCGGAGTGGTGTTGCTTATGAGGGACCATCTGGTCCTATTCCTCCTCCGTTGTTTGAAATGGAAAAAGAGACGGAGGATACCACGGACAAAGTGCAAATTCCAAGCCCACAAAGTACAGCACATGTCCATCCTCCGGTTGTCCCTAAAAAGAAATCCAAACCAGGAGTTGTCTTTGAATCTGTGGAGACTCCTGAAGTTGTAGCCCCTAAATCCAAACCTCATATTCCTTACCCATCGCGCTTAAATGAGCAAAAGCTCCGTGAGAAGGCTAGTCAACAAATGGACAAATTCTTTCAAATCTTTAAAGAATTACATTTTGACATAAGTTTTGCGGATGCTATCATTCTGATGCCTAAATTTGCATCAATAATCAAACACTTGTTAAGCAACAAGGAAAAACTGATTGAAATGGCTAAAACTCCATTAAATGAGAATTGCTCAGCGGTTATCTTAAAAAAGCTTCCGAGAAGCTTGGAGATCCTGAAAAGTTTCTACTACCTTGTGTATTTCCGGGAATGGTTGAATGCTATGCCTTGGCCGATCTTGGTGCAAGCATCAACCTGATGCCTCATTCAGTATGGAAGAAACTTTCTCTTCCGGCTCTTACTACTACATGCATGACTCTTGAGCTTGCAGATCGAACCATATCTCATCCATGCGGCATTGCCGAAGATGTGTTTGTGAAAGTAGGTAAGTTCCATTTTCCAGCTGACTTTGTGGTTGTTGAATTTGACGCAGATCAAAAGGTTCCTCTCATTCTTGGAAGAGGATTCCTAAAAACGGGCCATGCTCTTATTGATGTATTTAAGCATGAGATCACATTGCGTGTGGGTAATGAAGCTGTTACCTTTAACCATGATCAAACTTCGAGGTACTCCTCAAATTATGACTCTAAATCGGTTAACCGAATCGATGTCATTGATATTGCTTCAAAGGAGTACTCTCAAGAAAGTATTGGTTATTTTCATAATTCTGTGAGTGGTGATCCACCCACATCTTCTCTACCTGTCATTTCCGACTCTTTCCCTTCTCTCACTCCGTTTGAGGGAAGTAATTTCAATTTGGAAGAGATCGAGGCTTTTCTCGAGTGTGATTCATTTCTGGAAGGAATTGATGACGCTGAGATTGATCTGGAGGGAGATATTCTTCTTATTGAGAAATTGTTGAATCAGGACAATTCTCCTCCACTCCCTCCCGTTGAACTTCATAATGAGGAAATCAAATCAGTTGAGAAAAACGATGAATTTCCTGAGGTCGAACTCAAAGACTTACCACATCATCTTGAGTACGCATTTTTGGAGGGTGATGATAAATTACCCGTCATTATTGCTAAAGACTTAAGTAATGAGGAAAAGACTGCTCTAATAAAGGTCTTGAAGTCACACAAGCAAGCCATTGCTTGGAAACTCTCCGACATAAAGGGTATCGACCCTGAATTTTGTACTCACAAGATTTTAATGGAGGATGACTTTAAACCAGCAGTCCAACACCAGCGAAGGGTGAATCCCAAAATCCATGATGTTATCAAACAAGAGGTTCTCAAACTTCTTGATGCAGGATTGATTTATCCCATCTCTGATAGTCCTTGGGTTAGTCCCATTCACTGTGTTCCAAAAAAGGGTGGCATAACTGTTGTCACAAATGAAGAGAATGAGTTAATCCCAACTCGATTGGTTACGGGGTGGCGTGTTTGCATTGACTATCGTAAGTTAAATGATGCCACCCGAAAAGACCATTTTCCTCTGCCCTTTATGGATCAGATGCTTGAGAGATTAGCGGGAAACGAGTACTATTGTTTCCTTGATGGTTTCTCAGGTTACTTTCAAATCCCCATTGATCCACAAGATCAAGAAAAGACTACCTTTACATGCCCTTATGGAACCTTTGCTTATAAACGTATGCCTTTTGGCTTATGTAATGCTCCAGGCACGTTCCAGAGATGTATGATGGCCATATTTACCGATATGATCGGGAAAACTATGGAGGTCTTTATGGATGACTTCTCGGTCATTGGGGATTCGTTCCAAGCATGTCTCTCCAATTTAGAAAACATGTTGAAAAGGTGTAAAGACACCAATCTTTGTCTAAATTGGGAGAAAAGTCATTTTATGGTCAAAGAGGGCATTGTCCTCGGCCATAAGATATCAAAGAACGGGATTGAGGTTGACAGAGCTAAAGTTGATATCATTGGTAAATTACCTCATCCCACTACCGTCAAAGGTATTAGGAGTTTTCTGGGTCATGCCGGTTTCTATCGTAGATTCATACAAGATTTTTCTAAAATCGCCCGGCCTATGACTCATCTTTTTGAAAAGGATGCTCCTTTTATCTTCTCACCCGAGTGCATCAAAGCTTTTGAAATATTAAAGAAAAAGCTTACTGAAGCACCCATTCTAGTTGCCCCCGACTGGGATTTTCCCTTTGAGCTCATGTGCGATGCAAGTGATTTTGCTATCGGTGCAGTCCTTGGGCAACGAAAAGCTAAACACTTTCAGCCTATCCACTACGCAAGTAAAACCATGACTGAAGCTCAAACTCATTACACCACTACAGAAAAAGAATTGTTGGCAGTGGTGTATGCCTTTGAGAAGTTTCGGCCATATTTGATCTTGACGAAATGTGTAGTGTATACGGATCACTCGGCTCTCAAATATCTCTTTGCAAAACAAGATGCAAATCCGAGATTGCTCCGTTGGGTTCTCCTCCTGCAAGAATTTGATATCACCATACGTGATAAAAAAGGAGCTGAGAACCTAGCTGCTGATCATCTGTCCCGATTAGAGAACCCACACCAAGATGTTTTCGAGAAAAAGGAAATAAATGAAACATTTCCTCTCGAGACACTCAATGCGGTTGCTTTTCGTGGAGATTCTACCACCCCGTGGTTTGCTGACTTCGCAAATTACCATGCGGGTAACTTCATAGTGAAAGGAATGTCGACCCATCAGAAGAATAAATTCTTCAAAGATGTTAAACATTAATTCTGGGACGACCCCTACTTATTCAAAATCTGTGCGGATCAAGTCATCCGACGGTGTGTTTACGGACAGGAAGCTATTGACATTCTCAAAGCTTGCCATGCTGGACCCACTGGGGGCCACCATAGTCCAAACTACACCGCCAAAAAGGTGTTTAATTCCGGGTTTTATTGGCCCACAATCTATAAGGATTCCCAAGATCTCATAAAAACTTGTGAAGCTTGTCAGCGTCACAGAAATATTTCACAACGAAATGAAATGCCACAAAATGCTATTCAGGTATGTGAAATCTTTGATGTCTGGGGCATTGACTTTATGGGGCCATTTCCATCATCTCGAGGAAATAAATACATTCTCGTGGCTGTTGACTATTTGTCAAAATGGGTTGAAGCAAAAGCTTTACCCACTAATGATGCCCGAGTTGTTGTAAAATTCTTGAAAGCTCTGTTTGCCCGTTTTGGAACTCCACGTGCTATAATAAATGATCGTGGTACGCATTTTTGCAATGACAAATTTGACAAAGTCATGCAAAAGTATGGTGTAACTCACCGTCTTTCTACTGCGTATCACCCACAAACAAGTGGACAAGTAGAAGTTTCAAATCGGGGTATTAAAAGAATCTTGGAAAGGACTGTAGGAGAAAATCGTGCATCCTGGTCGGATAAATTGGATGATGCACTATGGGCCTTCCGTACAGCTTACAAAACACCCATCGGGTGTACACCTTACAAGCTTGTGTACGGAAAGGCATGTCATCTGCCGATCGAATTAGAGCACAAAGCCTACTGGGCCTTGAAACATTCTAACTTTGACCTCCAAACTGCGGGTGATCACCGTAAAGTTCAAATGAATGAATTAAATGAACTGCGTGATCAGGCCTACGAGAACTCTTTGATCTACAAAGAAAAGACAAAGAAGATTCATGACTCTAAAATCAAGAACCGCGTTTTTAGCGTTGGTGATCGAGTCCTTCTTTTCAATTCAAGATTAAAGATCTTCTCAGGCAAACTCAAATCCCGTTGGTCTGGTCCATTCACTATCACAAAGGTTTATCCATATGGTACCGTTGAGTTATCTCAAAATGACGGTCCTAATTTCAAAGTGAATGGTCATCGGTTAAAACACTACTTTGGAGAGGACATACCACCCATGGTTGTCCCGGATCTTCAAACTTTCCCCATGAACCAATGAATGCGGGGTCGAGTCAAGCTAGTGACTCGGTGAACAAAAACAGTAGCAAAACATGGGTTTTCACCCATGTCTCACCCAAGTGTGGGGGAGATGCCCCACATGTTGTATATATAAAAAAAAAGAAAAAAAAAAGAAGGCTATTAGTATTTCCCTTTCACGTTCTAAGTGTTGGTTTAACAGCCGGTTCTTTGAATATTGAGGGCAATATTCAGTTCTAAGTGTGGGGGGGAATTCTAGCGAATTTGATCAAATGTACCATCTAGTACCCCCATTTTAGCCAAAATTTTAAAATTTTTTCTCACTTAGAACGCAATAAATGGTTATCAGTCCGCCATGTCTAACCCACATAAGGATTGGCTAATCCGAGAGCAAACGGCTCTTGGTAAAGATATATCAAATCCGTTTATGGCTTACAATTTGCCGAAAATTGTATGGTATTCGACTCACCATATCTTTAATAGTGAAGAGTTGGCTAGCCCGCAAGGTTATGGCTTGTGGTAAAGGCAGTGAAAAACCATGATTGGTAATCAGCTCACCAAAGATAATAACTGTATTTTATCTAAGAGTTGGCTAGTCCAGAAGCAAACGGCTTTTGGTAAAGACAAATCAAAACCGTTGACAGCTGATGGTTTGCTCAAAATCATTTGGTTATCATTGTACCAAAGTATCACATACTAAAACATTGGCTACTCCAGAAGTAATGGCTTTTGGTAAAGAGAAAAATCCATTAAATTTTCATAAAAGATTGCTAGGGACTAGCAATAGTTTAGTGTGGGGGATTGATGAGTGTCTAAATACTCATCATTTCTGTCACATTGAGACTACAAAAACATTTAAAAACATGCAAATATGCTTCAAAATACATAAAATATCATTTGATTATGTTTTTATGTGTTGCAAGTGCAAAATGATCAAAAACAGTTAAAAACGAACATAGTTTGCATAATTGTCAGTTTCAGTCCTTTAACTTTCAGAAATTGGCAAAAATAGTCCCTGGTGTTAAAAATATCATTCAAGGTCCCTGAACTATTTAACTTTTACAATAATGGTCCTTGGATGAAAGTTTTAAAGAAATTGCAAAACAGGTCCTTCAATTTTTAAAAATGACATAAAAGGTCCCCGGGTGTTTTAAAATGGAAAATTGTCTTTTATGGTCCTTGTACTATTGACACTTGGCAGGAAATACCCTTTGTGATAACTTTGAAACATTTTCAGTTTCAGCCCCTAAAAATCCAAAATTACAAGATTGGTCCTTATGTTTAACTAAAACCAAAATCCGGACCCTATCCTAAAATAAAACCCAACCTTAAACCCATCCCTTATATTAAATAACCCAACCCAATACCCAGTTACATAGCCCAATCAACAAGCCCAAACCCGACCCTTTTATTTAAATAAAAAGTTTGACCCCAGTCAAACTCTTATCCCTTCCCCTAAACCGCCAAAACCAGTCATCACCACCACCTCACCCTCCACAGCTGGCTATCTAATCCTCCACCTCATTCCCCCTCCTCAACAAGTTACCTAACACTCCCAAATGCAATTAATGCTTCTTCATCATCACAATTTAGCAGAGTTAGTGGGTATTTCCCACTATCTCATTTTGGCGTCAAAAACAAGAATCAACGACTGAGATGATGTCAGGAGAAATCAAGGGTGCTAAAAGATTCAGAGATGTCGACTAAGGGTTTCCCATTTCAATTTTGTATATATAGGTAACAATGTAGCTCATAAAAAGCAAGTAGTTAATTAGTTAAAATCGTATTTTCAATTTTAGTAGCCACAGTTTGTAATTTTCATTCCTCAGTTGTAATTTGTGTTGAATGTAATCAAAGTAACCTTGTTTTAATTATCTCTGTTCTAAATTTCAAGTAATGTCTAGTTTCAAGTTTTATGATAATTCGTATAAGCTTTAAGCCAATTTAAATTACTATCAAAAGCTCCAAATTACCTTGTAATAAGCTTATATAAGCTTTATATAGCTTCCTGTAAGCTTATTTAGTGTACCTCAGTTCTCAATCTCAAATCATCAAGAAAGTCAACATAAGTCAACACAAGCTCTCATTAAGCTCTTCTGAAGATAAAAGCTGATTTGGAAGGATTTTTTTTTGGTTTTCTGGCTTGTGTGAACAAGCTAGGATTGGTTCTTGGTCCTTGTTCCTCAGTTCCAATAGCTTCTCATTTGTAAGCTTTTTCTCATTTTTTTGCATAAGTTTCTAGTTTACTGTTTAACTGCTTATTTATAGTCTACTATCATTAATTTGTGCTTATTATTAGTTTCTAATTGCATCTCATCATTTATATCAGTTTTAATTAGCTTGTTTCATTTCTTTTCTTAAAAACACTAAAAAAGGCCAAAAATAGTCATACATAGCATAGCTTATTATCTAGCTTAATTTTGTTTTGAAAGTTGCTTATCATAGTCAATATAAGTTAGTGAAACAGTAAAAACCAAGAAACCAAGCTTAACTTGTCTATTTCTTTTTCAAAATCCAAAACAGTCCCTATTAAGGGCTGTTTGGTTTATAAAGTCAAACGGGTCAATTAGCTCATTCACTATTCATTTGCATAATGTCCAACTTTGTTCTAGCTTAAATTGATCAATAAAAGCTGTTTCCAAGTTCTAGATAGCCAATTAGATAGATAACCATCTTTTGCATACCCTATGGGATTTTCAGCTATTTTGTTGGCCAAATAAGCCAAATTAAGCCACAAGCTCATTCAGCCCTCAAACTTGGCTTCTTTAAGTTCCCCTAGGTCCATTTGGTGTGTTCCAAAGAGCCTAGCATCCCTGCATACTTGTACACAAGTCTGCACAAGTTTCAGACCACATCAGGCAACACTTGTGGATTTTGTGGTTTTTGCAGACCCTAGTAGAATTTTTAAGTGATTCACCATAAGCCCTCATAAGCTAATTTTTTGGATAATTAAGCTCACCCAGCTTGTGTTCATTGTGGTATTTTTAGTTTGATTTTTAGAACCTTTTTAAGCCCTCAAATCAAGGCCTGCAAAAGGGCTTTTTTGCCCTGCACCACAGCAACTCAGTGTATACTGAGTGCTTTTGGTTGCTGAATTCACCTCCTTTGTGGCTTATTTAGATAAGCTCTGGCCTTGCTTTTTGGTTTTCTGGAAAGCTCATACTACTAGCTCACTTTTGCCCCCATATTATTCAACTTATCTGCTTAATTTAACTGCTTAATCTACCTTGCAAATTAGTCAATTTCCTGAGTTTCTGTGTGAAATTTGCATTTGCTTAAGTGATCATTTGATTAATCTGTGGAATAAGCTCTTATAATTAAGTTGTTTTGTGCTTCTAGTAGGGTATTAAACCTGTCCTGAGCATTTGGTAGGCTTTTGTGCTTATTAGCTTATTTTTAGCTTATTGACTCAACTGCTTATCTGTCCAACTGCTTATTTAGGTTCAGTAGACTTTTGATTTTAATTTTCCTAGCTTTAAAATTTAATTTAGACTTATCCTGAATTTTTCAGATTTTTCCTAAGTCATTTAATATTTTTAATCTTTTTAATTAGTTTATAATAGTAATTAAATCATAATAAATAGAATAATAATCAGAAAAATATAATTTCAATTTTCATAATTTTCTTTTATTAATTATAATCCAGGAAAAATATAATCATATTTTTGGACCTTAAGAAAAACAAAAATAGAAAAATAGTGATAGCTTCTATTTAATAGAATCTATCTTTTTAAATTTTTAATTAAGTAATTTTCATTTTTATAATTTTCTTTACTTCTTTTTACTTAATAATATTTATAGAAAAAGTTTTAGATTTTTCTTTGTTTATTTAGTATTTATTATAAATTAAATTAGTTTTAAATAATTATTAAATAATAAATAATTAATAATAATTAGATAAAAAGTTAAAAAAATATATAATTTAAGTTTTTAAATAAGATTTAAGTCATTTTACATTTTTAGGTTTTAAATTTCATAAATTTCAGTTTTAGTCCCATTTTAGATTTCCTGTTACGCGTTTTTAGTTTATTTTTATTCGCGTTTAATTTTCTTGTGCATATCTGTTTTTAATTTGTTATTTAGAATTATTAAAAAAGCAAAATCAAATACCTAATCACATCAGTCACTCTAATCCTAGCTTTTCACAGTTTGCCCATTCACACCTCGTTGGGAAACGATTCGGGTAATTACTTACCTGTCTTCACACTACACACGAACGTGAGTTTTTGCAAGTATCCTTTTTCACAAAAGGGTGATTTGTATTTATTCACGCGTATCCGCTGTCTGCATTTATTTATAGGTGTATTCAGCACGGATCATCCACCACTAGTACCAGCCTCGTTTTTGCCTTTTCCCGCACGGCAATCACGCTTGAAATGTCCAGGTTTTCCACATTTCCAACAGCCACCATCGTTGGACTGTTTTGCTTTCTTTACACTTCCCTTTTTGTGATCGTTACCTTGAAACTTTCGTTTCTTGTTCTTAGAATTCGAACCCTTTTTGAAACTAGAATTAGTTTCTTCAACCATATTGACATTTGATCCGCCAATATCCTTGTCTTTTTCATTCACCTATGTTTTCTCCATCCTACGACACCCTTCCTCAATACTTATGGCACTTCCCAACTCAACCAAATTGTATTCTTCCTTCTTATGTTTCAAATTATTTTTGAAATCCTTCCAAGAAGGCGGAAGTTTGTCAATAATAGATGCTGTCGCAATGGATTCATCCATTTTTTAAACCATGTTGGGTAAAGCGACCAAGTATACTAAGACACTCATTATATTGTTCCATAACAGAACGCCCATCTATCATTTTGTAATTCATGAAATCACTAACTAGGAATTTCTTACTGGATGAATCTTCTGCCATGTACTTGGCCTGAAGCATGTCCCATAATTCTTTTGCAGATTCAATGTTTTGATAAATATCAAAAAGAGTATCACACATACCGTTTAAGATTGTTCCACGACATATGAAGTCATCATTCCAGAACTTGTTGCGTTTTCTGATTTGATCAATGGTTTCACCCTCTACTTCCTCCGGTGCTGGTGTTGTCAAAACGTACACAACTTTCATAGTTGTTAACAAGAATTGCATCTTTTTCTGCCATCTTCGAAAATCCTGCCCTTCGAATTTGGCTAACTTCACAAACTTAGACGTCATATCACGTACAGATTCGCCTGCCATCTTGTGAATTTAATCGATCTTTGTTGTTTATGTGTGGTAATTGGGGTGAGATTGGTATCCTGATAGCAATTAGAAGTCACAAACAGTACGCTTTCAGATCGATTAAATTGGAGTGTATACCAATTAACGACCGGATAAAATCTAATTGATTCAAGTTTGTGAATGATGTTATGTTTGCAGAAATACGTGATCAAAATATGGTTGATCAGCCTTGTATTTCTCTATTCGAAATAGAGAATATATAAGACGGTTTATAGGGGCGGTTATTAGTGCCTAATAACTGTAAAACAGTTATACTCAGCACTAGCAGCAGAAACCGTTCAGCAGGAACCGTTCACTATCAGCAGGAACCATCTGCTATCAGCAGGAACCATCAGCTATCAGCAGAAACCATCTGCTATCAGCAGGAACCATCTGCTATCAGCAGGAACCATAGCAGCAGAAACCAAGCATTATCAGCTCGACCCCAGCCAGGGGCTCTGCCCCATGGACCCTGCTTCTCTCAGGGGCGTTGCCCCCGAACCCCCACCAAGGGGGCTATGCCCCTTTGGAACCCCCGTTAGTCCCGTTAATATCCAAATAAGTGTCGACCCTTATTTGAATATTAAACTCAAATCTATTTTACACTACAATACACACATACCCTGTATAAATGGTAAAGTTTATAATTGTATGTCTAAAATATCCATAGCTGAGTAATGATAAATAGACCTACAACCTAGAAATACACGCATGCGTACTTCATTCACAATTTAACAAGTGTAATACATTTATTTCTTTCTCATTATATTCACCAATCAATTTTTAACTTCTACCAATCACATTTACTCCGTCCGTATAATTTTTTTTAGGTTTATCTATTAAGCATACAAATAATTTTTCTAGTTTATATATTAAATTCTTAACCAATAAACAAAGTGTTATGGTAAATATTATTTTGATACAAATGTAGCAAATATAAAAGTGTCGTGACCTTTTTTCGCACTTCATAATGGCATATTTGTGTCTAAACGTTTCTAAAAGCCCGATAACCTTTAAAATACTAGTACGTACTTTTAGACAATGTATTGGCGCTTGGCTAATTTAAAGAAAACAGTATAAACGAATAAGATACATACATTCTTTTGATGATACACACCTAAATATATTCATGTCGGTATAAAGTATTGATATTTTTATGGGTTAATTACTTGAAAATGTATCATACTTGCCACTTTTTGTTATTGTATGTACTGGAATATTATTTTTCTTCTTATTATATGTACCAAATTTTCAAATTTCGATTATTGTGTGTATTTTGTGGCTGTTTAGCCATGTAAAATGACCATTTTACCCTTCAAAATTTGAAAACAATAAGGGTAAAATGGTCACAAAATACACACAATAATCGAAATTTGAAAGTTCAGTACACACAATAAGGGAAAAAAAAATTCGGTACACACAATAAAAAAAAGTGGCAAGTATGATACATTTTCAAGCAATTAACCCTATTTTTATCATAAACGACAGATCTCGAGTACAATTTTACTTAATCGCGTGTATTAAAAAATAAACTTTGAAAACCTAGTAAAGCTGAACATGTCTTGGAATCGTTGTCGTCTCTTCAACTTTAGAGAAAAAGAAATCAAATAAACTAAGTCCAAGATGTGTGCCTCCCAATATTACTATATGGACGTGAAACAAGAACAAGGTTCTGTTCCAAAGTTTGAAGTCTTGGGTTCAGCAAATCAATCTTAGGTTACTAATTACATACGCGTTTCAAAACTTCGATCATATACATAATACTATACACCTTTTTTTTATCAGTATTTACATTCATGTTTGCCCAACACACGATCAATCTCATTTGAGGTGATGCTCTACCTGTAAGTAGGGTTTATTTTCTCATCGAATAATGAGAGTTTACAGTAAATACACAAATGACATGCTAAAGACTATACGGGCTTAGCCCAATACATACAATACAACATACTAACAAATAGTCCACTATCTACTATCTAACTATCTAAGAGTTGTGGTGAAAAGTATACATTATCGATTGTTCAACATTTGGTTGTTGGCAGTGACGAAACAAGAGTAGGTTCCGGGGGTTCCATGAGACCCATGAATTTTTGCGGCGTAGTGTTAACTTTTGTAGAAAACTTCGATTTTTCGTAAATGCACTTGGTCTAAAGAAATTGTGTTTACAATCTTGTTTAGTTTTTCTTAAATGAACCTAGTCAATTGATGTCCTGGTTCCATCCCTAGTTGTTAGTTAGTCATGTAGGCACGAGCTCACCACGAGAGTAAGACTTCATATACATACAAGGATTTGTATTGTGTTAGAGTTAATGTATAAATATTAATATATGTATGTCCGGTTTCGAACCCGAGACTCGGGATTGAACACAATACGTGAGAGTTCCAATGGTTTGAATAAATTAAATATATTTTATATTTATATTTATTCATTTCACAAAATAAATACTTAACGACAGTTAGTACTTAACGGGGTTAAAGATAACGACCGTTAAAGGACTAATTATGCAAAAGGGAGTTAGAAGGATCTAGAACCCTTGTTGTGGGTTGAGAACCGGCCGACCCAACCCAATGGGAAGGGAAGTCGGTTTTGGGTGGATTAGGGAGCAAGTTAGGGATTGCCTATAAATACAATTCACTTGTGTTTAGTTTTTCCCTAATCTTGAATCCTTAACTAAGCCAAACTTCTTTCTCTTCTCTTCTCCCTAGCTAGAACCGATCGCCACTTTTAAATCCACTAGGATTTGCGATCCAAGTAAGGCTAAACAAGTGTTTGGTTGTTTTGTAATTCTTGAACCTAGCTTTTCCTATTGGAACGCTATCATTACGTGTGTACAAGAACGAGTGACAAGCTTCTTTTAGATTGTGTTTCATTGTGGTGTTCGATCCAAACCCTAAATACTAATTAGGGTTTATCTTGTTCTTATTGAAGTGATTCCTTGTTTTTGCTAGGAATCAATAAGGTACGCTTTCTTTTAGTTTAATTAATTATATGTTTATGTAGATCCATTCCGCTGCGTGATCATTGTGTTTATGTGTTTATAGTATTTGTATGATTCACATATTCCAACAGTGGTGTCAGAGACGCGTTTTTAAACATGTAATTAATTACTAAAACCTTAAAAATTGAATCTTGTAATAGATACATGCAATTTATTAACTAGGGTTTTAATTTTTTTTTACAAACCCTGATTTTTAAATAGTGGGTCGACACCCATTTAATTATTTTTAGGGTTTTAGTGTTGTAAAATTAAGTAGAAACCCTAGGTTTGCATGCAATTTTTAGGGATTAATTAATGAGTACCGTATGTGATGTCATTAATTAATAAGATTGCGTATAAATATTGACATGATAATATGTGACTACATGATTATATGTGCAATATGGGATCCATGACAAAATCTTGCATATTTTGTCATGGAAAGTTTTGTGTTTTATTTGCCACATGATTTTAAGATAGATCTTAAATTAGGGAAGACCCTAATATATTAATTAAAATTGGTTATGTGCAATGTGGTATCTAGTTAATTAAAACTTACGCGGCCAAGCTATTTGGCGTCTGTGGACCATTGGGCACAATGAGCTCGAAAACCAATGGGAGTTTTGTTAATTAGATACATTAAAATTCACATAGATAATTAATAGGATTTATCAAAAAGGTTTGCATGTGGCTATATGATATTGATTAATGATCATATACGTGTTATTATGGTTTTTTTTTTTTTTTTTTAATTACTTGTTCTTTGTGTGTTTAAATTATGATGGATTGTAACAACAAAGAGGGTAATTTTTCAATAAAAAATAAATGAACCTAATAACTATGAAACCTTTGTAGTAAACGATTTAATTTCCAAGTCTTATGTGCCGACAGTGGTTCGCTTCGCACGGTAATTTGCTCCCAGGCGAGACTAGCAATTAATAATTTACTACATAAATGTTTTAAGCAAGAAAATCATAAGTTTTAAGTTGATTGATGCGACTGTACAAAAGTGGTCGAAGCGGCGGACCTATTATTGACAAACTATAAAGTGGGTATAAGGTTGGTTCGCATTAAATTGTGACCTTAAAGGGGCGCGTTTTTAATTAGCTTCGGCGGACGTTTGCCCCTCCGCTCGCCTGTGCGTCAATAATAGACTTACCAAGTACACCATGAAAAAGTACGAAGCATCTTAAGGCAATGTTGTAAGTTTCTCAACGCCTCAATTAAAAACTTTGATGATTTGAGCTTACGAATGAGTAAACGGTTTTTGTAGAAAATATATATGATACAAAGATGAATGCATGACATCTTTGTACATATTTTTGATTTTACACATCAAAAATTTATACCCTTTAAATTTAAGTAATATGCCGACCAATTAATACGGAAACACCTAAGATGACATTCTACCATTGCTAGCAGCCTCAGCTGATGTAATGGTTTTCAAAGAATGAAGTCAAAAGGGGTAAATTGAGCACTTTCATTGCTAGCAGCCTCAGCTGATGTGATGAAACGGCGTCAATTTACACGTTTCTAAATTGGTTAACTTAATTGGGCACTTTCATTACTAGCAGCCTCAGCTGATGTAATGAAACGGCGCCAAGGCATAAAGATTTGGGGATGAAACATGCTTACATTTTGCAACTGTTGTTGGCAATATAATGTAAGTCCCAAGATTTCTAGGAATTGCAATTGAATATTGGCAATTGGGTGATCCCGTACCTTATTGAGTACTTTCATTACTAGCAGCCTCAGCTGATGTAATGAAACGACGTCAATTTAGATCCTAGTTTTCAGTGAAAATTAAATGGTTATTTAACCAATGGGTGTTTAATTTTCTTGAAAAGTTTATTATCAAAAATACTAATTTTTGAACTTTTTCAGTAGAAATGGCCCAACCCGGAAACACTCCAAACATTACCTCCGCTTTCAAAATGATGATTGAAAAGGAGAAATTGACTGGGACTAAAAATTTTAACGATTGGTATCGCAATCTAAGGCTTGTCCTTAGGATAGCCAAACGTTATGATTGTCTTAGTGAGCCTTTTCCGGTTGCTCCTCCTGCTAACTCTACTAATGAGTTACTTAGAGAGTACAACGAAGCTTATGACAAGCACAATGATGCGGCTTTTCTCATGCTATCGGGTATGGATCCTCAGTTGGTCAAACAGTTTGAGAATCATGGTCCGATGCAAATGATTGAGGAACTCAGACGTATGTTTGAGAAACCTCCAATGGCTGAGTTGTATGACGTACTTGACAATATTGAAAAGTGCAAGCAGGAAGCAACAAAACCCGTAAGTACCCATGTGCTTGAAATGAAAGGTTATCTTGACCAGTTGGATGCACTTGGATGCGGGTATGTGGAAAATGTTAAAGTCGGCCTCATCAATAAATCCCTCAATGAGGAATTGTATGGTGACTTCGTGCGCAACTTTAACATGCATTGCAAGGGGAAGACATTTTCTGACTTGCATGCAATGCTCATTGAACATGAGAAAGGACTGGCTAAGAAAGCTCCTACACCTGCTGTGATGGCAATTAGAGGTGGTAGGGTAGCTAAGCCCGGTAAACCGCACAAAGCGAACAAGAAGGGCAAAGGGAAAGCTGACAAAGGGAAACAGGTCGTGATCCATCAGCAGAAGCCCAAGAAGCAGAATCCTCCTCCCAAGAAGGATTATCCTAAAAAGGATGCGGCTGCTTGTCACCAATGTAACACTCCTGGACATTGGAAGAGGGACTGTCCATTGCTGCTTGAGGAGTGTCGCAAGAATAAGAATGCCAAGGCTGGGCAGGGCACCAGCACATCAGGTATTTTTATGGTTGAATTATTTTCCTTTCCTCGTAAGCAAAATGCCTGGATATATGATACAGGATGTGGTACTCACATTTGTAATACATCGCAGGGGCTTAGAGGAGTGAAGAAGCTGAACTATGGGGAATGCTACTTGTATGTCGGCAACGGTATACGTGCAGCAGTGGAAGCCATAGGGACTTTTGATTTACTGTTACCTTCGGGTTTAATTTTAGTATTGAACAATTGTCATTACGCATCTTCTATTGTTAGAGGTGTCGTTTCAGTTTCTTTATTGTTGGATAATGGTTTTGAGCATACTTTTAATAATAATGGAATTTCTGTTTCTTTAAATTCTGTTTTTTATTTTAATGCTATTCCATTAGATGGTGTGTTTGAAATTGATATAAATAATCATGCATCCAACGGAAATGATTCTGTGTATAGCATCGGAAATAAGAGAATCAAGTCTAACTTGAATTCGTCTTATTTATGGCACTGTCGTCTTGCTCATATAGGCAAGAAACGCATGGAAAGGCTGCAACACGATGGGCTTTTACGAAATGTCAAAGATGATTCGTTTGACAAATGCGAATCTTGCATATCTGGGAAGATGACGAATAAAACTTTTCATAGCAATATGGAAAAGGCTTCGGATCTACTTGGATTGATACACACGGATGTGTGTAGTCCACTTAGACACGTGTCAAAGCGCGGTGCTACCTACTTCCTAACCTTTACGGATGACTATAGTCGTTATGGTTGTATTTATTTACTTAAACACAAACATGAAGTCTTTGAGACATTCAAGGTTTTTAAGAATGAAGTAGAATTACAACTCGGAAAGAAGATTAAGGCCCTTCGATCCGATCGTGGTGGTGAGTATTTAAGCCAAGAGTTTAAAGATTATCTAGCTGAGTGTGGCATTGTCCAACAACTCACTTCTCCTTATACTCCACAGCAAAATGGTGTATCTGAAAGGAGAAATCGTACCTTGTTAGATATGGTGCGATCTATGTTTAATCTTACAACTCTTCCCTTATCCTTTTGGGATTATGCTCTTGAAAGTGCTGTTCGCATATTAAATATGGTTCCAACTAAGAAGGTTGATAAGACTCCATATGAATTATGGACTGGAAAAGCTCCCAACTTGTCTTACTTAAAGGTCTGGGGTTGTGAGGCGTTTGTTAAACGTGACTCACCTGATAAACTCCAACAAAGATCTGTTAAGTGTATCTTCGTAGGATACCCTAAGGAAACGAGGGGTTACTACTTTTACTTCCCACCAGAAAATAAAGTCATTGTGGCTAGATATGGTGAATTTCTTGAGGAGAGTTTCTTGTCTCAAGAATTCAGTGGGAGAGTATATGATCTTGAAAATACGTCACCTTCTAAGAACACTAACACACTTCCTGTGGAACCTGAAAGTTTAGGTCCTCCACCTGAAGTTGAAGTGGTACCCATCCGTAGATCTTCAAGATCTACAAAGGCTCCTGACCGTCTATGTTTAAACATAGAGGATGAGGAAACTATGCTAGGGGATCATCTTGATGAGCCAACTAGTTATAGGGATGCCATTAATAGTCCTGAAAAGGATAAATTGCAGGTAGCCATGGATGGGGAAATGCAATCCATGAAAGATAACAAAATCTGGATTGAAGTAGACCTTCCACCCAATGCTAAGGTAGTTGGGTGTAAGTGGCTCTTCAAAAAGAAGACGGACATGGATGGCAATGTACACACCTACAAAGCTCGTTTGGTAGCCAAGGGCTTTACCCAAACATACGGTGTTGACTATGAGGAGACATTTTCTCCTGTGGCCGACATTAGAGCTATTAGGATTCTTATAGCCATAGCTGCCTACTATGACTATGAGATTTGGCAGATGGATGTCAAAACCGCTTTTTTGAATGGTCGCCTAGATGAAGATATCTATATGGCGCAACCTGAGGGATTTGTGAATCCACAATTTCCTGAGCGTGTATGTAAGCTTCAAAGATCCATTTATGGATTGAAGCAAGCGTCCAGGCAATGGAATAAGAAATTTGATGAGGAAATCAAGAAGTTTGGATTTACTCAAAATTTCGATGAGCCATGTGTATACCACAAAGTTAGTAGGAGTAACACTACTTTTCTTGTCCTATATGTCGATGACATATTAATCATGGGAAATCATATACCTAGTCTTAATGAAGTTAAGGCTTATCTATGTGAATGTTTTTCCATGAAGGATTTAGGAGAAGCAGCGTATATCCTTGGAATCAAGATCTATAGAGACAGATCTAAGCGGTTGATCGGTTTAAGCCAAAGTGCTTACATGGATAAAATATTGAAGAGATTCAATATGCAAAATTCCAAGAAGGGATATTTGCCCATGCAAGTAGAACATGGCTTAAGTAGCGAAATGTGTGCTTCTACACCTGAAGAGGTGGCATACATGAAGAAAGTTCCGTATGCTTCGGCAGTAGGATCTATCATGTATGCAGTTAGATGTACAAGGCCAGATGTGGCATTCGCACAAAATTTAACCAGTCGTTATCAGCAAAATCCAGGGAAAGATCACTGGCATGCTGTTAAGAACATTCTTAAGTATTTAAGGAATACTAAAGATATGTTTCTTGTTTTCGGGGGAAATCCAGACGCAGAACTGAATGTTACAGGTTTCTGCGATGCATCCTTTCAAACTGATAAAGATGATACCAAGTCTCAGACGGGTTACATTTTTGTCATAAATGGAGGAGCTGTAGACTGGAAGAGTAAAAAGCAGAGTACAACGGCCATGTCTGCTACAGAAGCTGAGTATATTGCTGCATCGGAAGCTGCACAAGAAGCTGTTTGGATAAGGAAATTTATTTCGGATCTTGGAGTGATGCCGTCTAATAAATTACCTATAAATGTGTATTGCGACAACTCTGCTGCAATCACATTCGCCAATGAACCTGGAGTTATGAAGGGCGCCAGACACTTTAAAAGAAAGTATCACTATGTTCGAGAACAAGTCGAACTGGGTGAAATCAATGTACTCAAAGTTCACACAGATGACAATCTGGCTGATCCTTTCACGAAGGCATTACCTAAGGAAACGTTTACTCGACATGCTCAGGGTATTGGTCTTCGTATGCCAGAAAGTTTCATGTAAATCTGTTGATTTAGTATTTGGATAGGGACGTGTAAACAATTATTATTTTAATGAAATAAAGTGCGGATAACGTTTATTCTCATTATTAATATTTGTGTCCTATATTTGCATGATAAAATCCGTGAATAAAATTAGTTTATTCTAAATAGTCCGTTGTCAATTAATAATATGGGAATATTATTGAGCTAAGACAAATGTGAGGATTGGTAGAATGCACTGTAAGGTTGAGACACCAATGTCACATGATATTCAATATTGGATAAATTGAATATAGGACTTATCCCAACCACATGATTATACTTTATGGATCATAGTCATTAAGTATATCATGAATATTTATCCTCTGACTTGAGATGCCAGATAATTGCCGAGGATGTAGCTCATTTTCTGTAAGGTAGTCTAACGCTATCCGTAAAAGGTAGTTATAAGGGCTATTTTTGGAAGTGATGCGTAGTTCAAGGGTTATGCTCGTAGTCAATAAAGGATTTGTTCCTTCAACTTTGTGTTGAAGTTTAATACTGTTTGGCCACTCGTAGGATTGACAAGATGTTTGCGTGCGCACGCCCAAAGTCTATCTGGAAGACGTTCAGATGTTTTGGTAATCTTGATCAATTATGTATAAACGAGAAACTATTGTTAATTATGGAATGACCAAGATCCATATCCATATTAACGCGGTATTAGAAACAAAAGGATAAGTATGATGATTAAATTCATCACGTGGTTTTTTCCAGGAAAACCATACTCGGATCGAGCTGGGGGCATTGGGATCTGTTAAGCTAGACTAGCCCATGTCATTACTATATTAATAGTTATCCAAGTGGGAGCTGTTAGAGTTAATTCATAAATATTAATATATGTATGTCCGATTTCGAACCCGAGACTCGGGATTGCACACAATACGTGAGAATTTCAATGGTTTGAATAAATTAAATATATTTTATATTTATATTTATTCGTTTCACAAAATAAATACTTAACGGGAGTTAGTACTTAACGGGGTTAAAGATAACGACCGTTAAAGGACTAATTTTGCAAAAGGGAGTTAGAAGGATCTAGAACCCTTGTTGTGGGTTGAGAACCGGCCGACCCAACCCAATGGGGAGGGAAGTCGGTTTTGGGTGGATTAGGGAGCAAGTTAGGGATTGCCTATAAATACAATTCACTTGTGTTTAGTTTTTCCCTAATCTTGAATCCTTAACTAAGCCAAACTTCTTTCTCTTCTCTTCTCCCTAGCTAGAACCGATCGCCACTTTTAAATCCACTAGGATTTGCGATCCAAGTAAGGCTAAACAAGTGTTTGGTTGTTTTGTGATTCTTGAACCTAGCTTTTCCTATTGGAACGCTATCATTACGTGTGTACAGGAACGAGTGACAAGCTTCTTTTAGCTTGTGTTTCATTGTGGTGTTCGATCCAAACCCTAAATACTAATTAGGGGTTATCTTGTTCTTGTTGAAGTGATTCCTTGTTCTTGCTAGGAATCAATAAGGTACGTTTTCTTTTAGTTTAATTAATTATATGTTTATGTAGATCCATTTCACTACGTGATCTTTATGTTTATGTGTTTATAGTATTTGTATGATTCACATATTCCAAACATATTGTGTATGTGAATTGTATCTACATGCACACTCAGATGTACTGGTGATATTGCGATTATTTGTAGGCCACCTAAACTTTACCAACACAATTTAAAAAAACGTATTTTAGGTGCACAAATCACGAATGACAGAAAAGTAGTTTCTAGGAACCTTGACCAAGATGAACTTGCTTTTTCTTAATGGATGATTGGGCAGTGATAGCTACCCAACAACAATCCTCATTTATCAAACTAGCTAATAACCAACACATAATTGGTGTGCAACAAGTAAAAGGTACAACGTACAAAGCAATTCTAGTGAACATAACCACAGAGTTACTAGTTATGTTGATTTCAACACGAAAGGATTCAATTCCATTCAATACGCGGGCATGCCCAAAACCTTCACACAAGCAGGCCTCGATATCATCTCCACAAACCAAGCGCTCAAACATGGTCGCGCCTCAATCACCTTCTTCATTTCTGTGTCCATAAGGAACTTGAAAACTGGGACTTGATTCAAATCCGCCAACGAGTACTCATCTCCTCCTAAATACTTGCTCTCCTTCAAGCGTGCTTCGTACACGTCAAGAACACCCTCCAAAACCTTCTGCAGCTCCTTCACAATTGCATGATCACCTTCCTTTCCAAATAAAAACCGCTTCATACATAACTCCCATACTATCTTCACTGTCACTGGCTCAAAATTTTGAGATTCCACTTCCATCCATACAGATTCGATAGCCGCTTTCTTTGGATCCTTGTTTATAAGAACCGTCCCTCTATCAGCATATGTTTGTGCTATGTACCTTGTAATAGCCCTCGATTCTGTAGCAATGTAATAAACGTCAAAACTATCAAATGATCGACTTGCTACCAACATTTGCCATGCATGCAAATTATTCTTTCTAAGTTCATAAAAGCTTCTCATAAAATAAAACTCAACAATCAACATTTAAGTGTAGTAGTAGTTAATTACCAAATAGTGTAATATCACCATCCTCAATAGCGGGAATTTGGCCGAAAGGCTGTATTAACATAGTACACATTAGAAATTAGAATTAGAAAGTGAATAATTATAATATATGGTGTTGCAAAAAAAAAAGCCCCCGATTAATCGTCATTTAGGCGCTAATCGTCCATCAACTTTTTCGGTTTGTGTAAATCGGTCAGCTGTAGTCAACGACAGTTAACGGTGGTCAAACTTGTCGAAACCTGCAAATCTTACCGGAAATACCCAAAACTCGCCGTAAACTTGTTTAATCACGTATAATCGTTATTTATATCTATTACAAGTTGTTTTTAAAAAAAATCTTGCTCGGAATACCTAAAACTCGCTTTAGATGCCAAAACTTACCGGAAATGCCAATCTGATTAATCACCAATTAATCCCCCTAGACAGATTACAAGCTACAGGGAGATCGATCGCCGACTACCAATTCACGAGTTATACAACCTTGATTTATATTATGTAGCTATGAAATGAAACTAATGATACAAGCTATGCATACTTACATTACGTGACATCACATGAGGCTTTTTTTGTTCACCAGCTGATAGATTGATATTAATTAGCTCGAAATCAAGATCCTTTTCGATAATGGAAAGCAGGACACGTAGAGTTGGAGTGGAAACCATGGAACCGTACACCTTAATAGTCATTTGTAGTAGTAAATAAAGTTAGCACAGCTTAAGACTTTGCTAAAATGAGAAGATGATGGAGATGCATGCTAATGGAATCGGTATAAATAAGGGTACTGTGACTTAATATTAAATTATGTTTTTAATGGAATGATTTAACTTTAATACTCGTAACAAGATGTTTTTTAAAGGGCCATAATAAGGCGGGGTAGATAAATATTACTGTAAATTATGTTTCAAATGTTTCTGCAACTAGACAACTACATAGTTCTAGTTCAAGTTCAAGTTCAAGTCAATAAGTTTGTATGCATACTTTGTTAGTACAAAGTAAAAAATAATGTCATTTGTTTAGATGATGTAAATCACTAAACTGTCAACAAGGATTCTATGGGATTACTTTTTATTGATACCGATTTTAGAAATTTAATTTGTTTGTGATAAAAAAGATAAAGGGGTTGTTTAACAAGTGTCTTTAGGATATTGGTTATGATGCATTAATTCATCTCGAACTTTCTATTTAAATTAATAGTTGCATTTAATACGTATTTATTAAACTTATAAATTACCTTAATTAATGTGATTTTCAATTTAATAAAAATATTATTTCTTTAAATAATATTCTTAATGAATATCTTGAGGCCATTGATTAAACAAACCCAAAGATAAATAGCTGTAATAAAATACTCTTTAATAAATAAATACAAGTTACAAACTTCCAGAAACTATTTTGGCCGTTTCTTTGGATATAAATCTGTCTAATTTTGGATATTTTTACAACGTCTAGAAGCAGCAGTTGTCTTTAACAAAAAGTAATACAGAATATTTGAGAGCAAATCATGTAAATGGTCCAATATTATATTGATTCAAATTACGAGTTTGTTTTTCTCAGTAAAAATCATGGATTATGAGAAAGAAAAAAAGAAAAGAAAAAAAGATTTAGTCGCTAATGAAACAATAAATCTCTTAGAGCAGGAGGTGCAATGACATACCCAAACTACTCATTCGGGCCCTACGGGATGTCACGTCACTATGACATACCTCCTTTTACAACCCTCCTCCCCAATAACATACCACAACTTACTCATTTGGGCCCCACCACTATCTAATTTTATTTCTTTTATTCAAATACCCAAATAAACTAAATTCATTCCATTAAATTAAAAATACAATACATCAATGTGATAAATAAAATGAGGATGAAAATAAAATTAGTACTCTAATATTGCATTTGATTTTATCACTTGATTAGGCCTAAGTGAGTTAATTCTCAAATATTACTAACACTATTATTGGCCCAGTAAAAAATAATAAATTTGACCATTTGATCTATACACTTAAACGAGTAGGACGAACCCGCCGCGTTGCGGCGGGGTTGTATGTTAAACATTGAGGTTGTTGTTCTTTACAAAGATTGGCATGATTTAAGCCTATTGGCGATAAACATGCGGATTTACAACATGATAGGTAGATGCTAGAGGCATCATACATATCACGGTACATCATTATGGGGCTAGTCGCGTTTTGGCTTTTTAGCATAAGGGCCACTTGCCTCTTCTTCTGCGCCTGCAAACAACGGCTTCAGTTTTCTGCGTTTTCTTTTCTGCATTTGTAAAAGCTACACCATACCCACTTCTTCACACCACCTAGGTGCTTGTTTTCAGCCCCCAAAACCAAGCTATTTCGGCCTTCAAACTCATACCCATTTGAGCGCCGTAAGTCACCCATTTCAGACTCCAAGCCCACCGTTTCAGACCCGTAAACCGACATGTCTTAGCCCCCATTTCAGAACCCAAACGCATCAATTTAAGCTCCCATTTCAACACCCAAAACCCACTAATTTAAGCCCTCAACCGCACTGATTTCAATCCCATTTCACCATCCAAATGCACCCACTTTAACCACCACTTCAGCATCAATATCCACCCTTTTCAACCCGCGCTGCAGCACCTAAACACCCCGATTCCAGCCCCCAAAAAATGGACCTGCAAGTAGGAAGCGAGAGATTATGAGTTAGAAGCATTCCATAGAATCTTTAATTTGCATATAAAAGTGAACCGAGAACTAATATATATTATGGGTTAAAGATTTTACTTATACCATATATGGACTAAACACTATTAACAAAACATGTAACTATGCATTTGAGATATGTTACAGATTTAAGGTATAGTTTATTAACAAAACAGATCTGGATCTTTTGCGTCACCCCTTTAAAAAAGGAAGATTTAGATCTGTGTAAATTTTTTTATCCAAAATACGATGCACTTCACCACTATGATGAATTACCGTAAAAAAAAAAAACTAATCAACTGATTGTTATAAACCGCGACCGTCTTTCTTTTGACATTCTTAGTTAATGACCAAAAAAAAGATATACGTACGTGTACATATCCGGCCTGCACTTTCAGCAATGGGAGAATCTTCCCTAAACCCGACTAATGGTATATTCTGTAACAAAAAACGAAGTGGGAAACGTCATAAACTGACTAACAGAAAAGAATTGGTAAGTTAGAAGGCTGAAATCAGGATCGTATTTAGAAGGAAGGCATACAGGTTTCCAAGTTCGGATAAGGGTACATGCGCGCCGTATATTTCTACTTGGCGTGTGTGAAACCGAAGCTACAGATGAGGCACCCAATACGCATTTAAATGGTTGAGATCTGCCTCGGTCTCAACAGTACCATGATTGTTCATTGGCTCAATATGTTCATTAATACCTGAAAAAATTATACACTGCGAAAGCTTAGTATGACATAAGTAAGTGATCCTACAATACATAAAAGTACTAAAAGTAAAAACGCTCAGAACTTTCTATATGCTACTTGAGTTTGAGGGTACTATACGAAAACCAACGTAGCTGTTGAACTTCGTAACACCTTCCCCAACGTCTTAGACGGATGACATAGTAACAAACCCCAAACCTCAACTTCTTCCGCTAACTTTTTGATAGATAATCTGCAATACGCATCTGCTTCAGTACAAATTGTAATCGAAAAAAATAAAAAAAAGGTCTCAGACAGCGCTAATAAGCAATTCCAGAAATTGTAGCTGACCTGAATGACCCAGTGAGCACGTCCGAAACATCTCGCAGCTCCAATTGCAAATATATAATGGGAAGCTGCTAATTCGATCACCTACAATTGCAAAACACTCCTGTAAACTATTTTCTTCCTCGTATAAAGATTAGAATAAGGTATTAACTCAGAAATCCAAACCTTTGTTACCCGCATCATACTTAGCTTATGAACAACGATTATAACGGGGGTTGTTATTACTGGAACCACATGCAAGCCTCTTCTCAAACCAAAATAAAGCGTGACAATGAAGGAAAATGCGATCACAAAGGCCAAAAGACCTATACGTTGATGGAGGTCCTGCAAAAAAAGGTTCTGGTATTAGCATCCAAGAATAGAGCCTTAAACATTGTGGCCACAAACGGGTTTGCAAAAGAAGCAGTGTCTAAAAACATTTGCACAAACATTGTGAATAAAAACAGGGACCCAAAGGAGTTGGTCTCTAAGAACATTACTAACCTTGTATGTAACTGTGGGCGACCAATATGGTGGCTAGATTCACCACTCTGAGGTCTCCTTGCGTGCCTCGAACCTAAAACAGGGTAACTGGTTGGTGAATAACAGGTGACAGATGTACGTGTGGAAGTTTGGGCTGAGTGTATGAACATATAGTACCTGCACCCATACACTCCACTGTTGTCGTGGATGTACCAGGATTAGGTGAAGTTCTCCTCGAACCCCTCGCATGTGGGGCCTGGGTAGCAACAGGTGTAGGCTAGGCAGCCGCTGGCACAAAACATGATAGTTCATTAGTGAATAACGGATCTTGTGGGACTGTGGGGTAAGCTTATGAACATATAACACAGAGCTTATATTCGCAAGACTGGACAGCAAAGGTAAAGAGGCAACTGATGGCATCCACATATTTTTTTTTTCAATACAAAGACCGAAACAAAGAAGCCACAAAACCAATAGCCTTTACTTACCTTTAAGCCGAAACAGGAGTGGAAACATTATCCTACCTGAAAGGAAAAAATCAAACGGTTAACACACAACAACAATCTTACAAACCCAAATCGAAATCATTACAACAAACACACCAAAACCTCAAAGCTGTTCAAAATTATAACATTTTCAAATTGATTTGAGTGCATGTAAACAATAAACACATCTCCACATATTCTACAAAAGAACACCCACGACGTACATCGCAAACCGTATAAACTAAAATATCCCAAGCACCCGCTAACAATAATCCTCAGTTTAGTAATTGTTTAAACGTGCAAATGTTTTCTTCCTAACGAAGGTTCAATCAATATCTACCAAAAGAAAAAAAGTTAACTCATAACCAAAGAAGGTACTAATAACAAAAGTTAAGCTCACAACATAGCTTTTTCAGTCATAGCCGGACCACCAAGTCACCCCCAAAAAGTCTTAACATCACGCGTTGCATAAATAAAAATCAACCCCGTGTTAACCGGCTTCACCCAGTCATCACCTTTCCCCCAAATATAAGTTTCAAAACCCCTCAACGCCTCTTTCAAATTTAATTAATTAATTTATTACTACTACTTGTTTTACTTATAACTAAGAATTAACAATTAATTAATAAACATTAGGAAATAATTATTTCAAAGTAAAAGTCAATAAAACTCAAAGCTCTGAAATTACATACCCTTTTGAATTTATCATTTTCTTCTTGCATAACTCTAAATTTCCAGCTAATCAAAAATCTAAGTCATGAATCACACAAATAAAATTAAATAACCTAAACCCATTATTTTTCTTTAACCATTAAAGACAAACTTTAATCAAAGTTAATGTAACAAAAAAACATATGTACCTCCAAAGCCGCAGCCTTCATATCAGATAACTACGAAACGTCTATAACCTGAACATGTGCCCTGAAAATTCAAATAACAATTACAAATATGGCATCAAATTAAGTCAACGACCACAACGACAAATGTAACACCCCCGTTTTTGATATTCGCAACGGAAATATAAGTTGGGGTGCTACTAAACAGTTCACAGTCATGATGATAGAAAACGACTCGAAAATGAGACGTTTTAGATAAAATTGTTATCATTCATTTATATCAGAGTTACAATATGCAGGTCCCAGCAGGAAGTTCTCAAAATACATTTATAAAAATATATTATTAGTTTGAATGATAACATAGTCCATAGCCAATCCCGTGCCAATCCATGCTTCCGATAACCTGAGAATACATGCTAAAACGTCAACACAAAGGTTGAGTGAATTCATAAAGTTTCTTAGATGAAAATAATCCGTTTCATTTATTCAGAAATATGTTGGTTCCAGTTATTCAGAAATAAGCCAGTTTCTGATGTCAAAAATACTTTGTTCAGTTATTCATAAATAAGCCCTTTTCAATATTTCAGAAAATAAGCCCTTTTTCAGTTATTCGGAAATACTTCGTTCAGTCCAGTTGGAAATCATTTAAACACAAGATTAAATATAATAATTGGCACACACACAATTATTATCAGGGAAAGATTTGCGCTAAGCCTCATGACACGCAAAACATTAACAGAACATCAACAGTCATGAACTAATGATGTATTAGTTACCCCATAATTAAATGTAGGTAACCATGCCCCTGGGTAGGAGATAGCCACATCTCTTTATTCATCTCAAATATAATGCTTTGGGTTACGTTACGGTAACACAAAGGGGTTGTCAGCCCAATAGATCTATCCACAATATTCGCGCTCACCCTAGTTTACGGGTGATTAGAGGTTCATGATGGGAGGTCTTTTGGCTTAATCTAACTTAGCGTAAGGAAATAAAATAAGAATAACGTTGGGAAATTACTTGTGTTTAATACGGGAAAAAGTCCATTAGTGATTCATAAATCATGTAAATGCAAACAGTGTTTGCCAATCTTGCCAATTTAATAAATATCATATGAAAATAAGGGCTATGAAATTTATATCAATATATGAAAACTTAGAATTGCTTGTGAAAGTAAAAACAGATAATTGAGCATGTATCTCCCCCAAAAATAATTCAAAACATGTAAAAAGTAGGGGTTATGAACTCACCTGATCAGTCTGGATGGAAAACAAATGAAAGAAAGTTGATAAACGTCTCCGGACAAAGAACCTGGGTTGTTATGCCAATATTTAGTAATCATTTTTAATGATTATAGTTTATTCCATTTCGTTCTGTTTTGTTGTTTGGTTGATGGTTAAATGTTTTAATTGAGCCAATATGTAATTTCAAAAATAAGATTTTATCTTATCTTTTATCTGTAAGTTTCGGTTCGGTTTGTTCGTTAAATACACATATTAGGTTAATATTGGTTCGGGAAATAAAGTAGAAAGGATGAAAATAATAGTTACGAAAAGTTACGCTTTAATCCCTAAGGTTTGGTCAAATGACAGTTTATACCCCGGACTTTTGGAAAATGACAGTTTTTACCCTCAAGTTTCAATAATAACAATTTCACCCCTCTTTATTTGTTATTGACAGAAAATACCCTTGATAATATTTATTTACAAAATCAACAAATGAAAACCTTAATTAAATAAAAATCACACTTATGTTATACACGACTTGGCTAGAGCTTTGGACACAAATATCTTTATGAAAACGAAGTCATTTAACGAGCTCTTGGTTTCTATAAAAAGTTGGCCAGGTCAACTCTAAAATAAGCTAAGTTCCTAATTTTATGAAACTCGTTTGATGGCTGAAATATTTTACCAAAGTCGATCGAGTGGAATAAGTTTTAATAAAATAAAAATCTGAAAATTAGTTCTAGACCTAGCGATAGACACAATCTTTGGTCTCGAATATATTTTAAACTACTCGATGGTTTTACAAGATTTTTCTTTCTAAAAATAGTTTGCTACATGAACTTTAGTATGCCAAAGACTCGAAATTTATAGGGATCAAATAGAGGTCGAAAGTTTGGTTGAAACTTGGTAAGTTGAGTCGGATAAATATGAAAATAATAACTGGAAATTAGTTTTTACTTATAGCGATTTGAAGCAGATTTTAAAATTCGATATCTCAACGAATACTTGACCATTTTCAATGATTCTTTTTCCTAACTCAAGCTAGCTGGGTGAACTTTCTAAATACCAAAAAATTAGATTTTTCAGAGATCATTTACTCGTTGGTTTTCAGGTTGAAAGTAGGGCTGTGGGGCGATTTGAACTCGATATAAACTCAGACAAAACACCCGATTAGGGTTTTATTATTTATAGGGTTTCTAGCTAGGGTTTTTATGCATGTTACGATTATAGTTGATGTGTTTTATCATGTTTAACATATTAGTGATTGGTTTAAACAAAAACTCGAATACTATGGGTGTATTTATTATTCTGTTCGAACAGACATGAAACAAAGAACAAAATTTGTTTGGTTTTTAGTTATCTTTGTTATTAGTGATTAAGTGTAATTGTTTCTAAGTACATAAAATAAATAACAACTGAATTAAAAATGGATTTGGAATACTTACTTAGGGTTTAGATCGTGTAGGGTTTTATGAATGAAATGAACTCGACACTTGCTACCCTCCTCTTCTGGACTTGTTAGGCTTGTGTTAAGAGTGTTTTTAGGGCTGTGTTTAGGACATAAATGGGTTGTGTTTGTTCTAGTGTTGTGGTTCGATTGGGTGTGAAATGAGAAGAAGGATTGTGTTGCTATTTATAGAAGTGAGAATTAGGGTTTTGTTACTTGATGAGGGGGGACATGATAAGGGAGCAATGGCTGACAGAAAATGGAAGATATGCCACTTGGATAGGAGGAGGAGGAGGGATGAAGAGGTGGTGATGTGGTCGAATTGTATCCATGGTTTTTAACTACCAATAAGGAGGCTTCTTGATGGAGAAGATGTACAAGTGGAAGGGTTTATAGAAATGAATAGGAGAGTATGTCTTAGGCTAGATTCATTGCATCTTCAAGATGAAATTCGGTTTTGGTTTTGTAGTTTGTTTCGAACCAGGTTTTCTAAGGAGGGGCGTGTGAGCTTTGAGTGGTGGTACAATGAGTTTAGGAAGTAGTATCTTAGGGTTTAGGAAGCTTAACTAATTTAGTTTAGGGTTTTGTTATTTAGAAAATAAGTATGTTTATTATTCTTATTTATGTGAATCGAATTATACATGAAATGAAAAGGAAATCGGTTTGAGCTTATAGGAGTTGTATCTTATGCTTAATTTAGTTGTACAATAATTTAGGAAGTGTGAAAAATATATTTTTAATAGTTTAGTATTTTATAAAATTTATTTGTTATGTTTTGTTAAGTTAAAAGATAATTAAATGGAATTTATAGTTTTTGTGCATTAGACACTTGTACCCTGGGCTAAAAGACTTGTAAAAATATTTAAGGAGTTTAGAAAATATAATTTATAAAAGTTATGCATAAATGGTTTGTACTTTATGCCTTGAAAATAAATATAAGTAGGATTTTAATAAGGATATTGTAAATAAATGATTCTATGTATAAATAACTTGTACTCTAGCTTAAATGACTTGTAAACTTAATATTTTGTAAAAATATTCTAGAAATAAATTAGGGTTTGTGAAATGAACACATAAAATCAAAGTTATGTGAATTTAGGGTTTTACCGGGAGCTAATATAGAATTAGGGTTTCTGGTGCTTTAGTAACTTGTACATTAACTCAGATATGTTGTATTTTTATGTTCTGATGTTTAGTTGTTCATATTTGGTGTTGTGGTAAATTTTAGGGTTTCTTAGAAACTCTATTCAGATAATGAATGTTTTGTTAGGGATTTATCGTAAAGTGGTAAATGTTATTCTGTAATGTTTTTATATCATGATGTTTATGAAATAAACATTATGTTTGTTAGGCAGGTCTTGTGGGAGCACGTTTATCAATGATGTGATCTACGTCACATAAGATGAGAGATACATTCAAATAAATAAATAAAAAAATTACCCGTGGAAAAAGGATAATAATTCTGTAAAGTAAATAGAAAATTTTACGAGTGGTTACAACAAATGAAAACACACCCGCTGTGAAACTCTTTTTAAACACATAAACAACAAACCCATACTCCCCCAGAACTTGTTCGCACGTTTTCATTGGCAAATCAATTAAGGACAAAAGTTCTTAAACCCAAGAATACAAAATAAAACAACTAACATACAAAGTAGCGTAGGCAAAAGAAACCCAGAAACGTATAAACAAACGGAACGAAGCTGAAACCTGAAAGAGAAGGTCAGATCTGGTTTTAGGCTGTGCAATCGATTGTGATAAGAATGAGAGAGGCGGTGAATAGTGTCGTTATCTTCAGGGAGAGGGGTTAAGAGGCGGTGAATAGTGTCGTTTTGTCACCGACTTAATGTTTTAGTATATATATATATAATCGCTGAATAAAAATGGGCCATCCATGGACTAATATAACGGGCCGTTTTTCTGAGTTAATAGGCTAAACTTTTAATAATTTAATATTAGTTTGTCAGACTTGTGTTTTAATATATATGTATAATGCCTATTGCCTACTCCTCCATCTTCTTCTTCAAGATTTCCGCTGCACATTTACCAGCAACGTTTCATCTTCTTTTCTTTTTGATATTAAAAAAAGCAAGAAAACTAAAAAAAAAAAAAAAAAAAAAAAAAAAAAAAAAAAAAAAAAACATTACCAGCAACTTTTCATCTTCATCTTCTTTTCTTTTTGATATTTTAAACGGTTTGAAATTAATTTGGGAATATTAACGGTAATAATACCGTTTGAAAAAAAAAAAAAAAAAAAAAAAAAAAAAACCATTTGCTTTGTCAGAGAATTTGCTCGTCGTGCAGACGAGCAAGTAACTTCCGGCGAGCGATGGCGAGCTTGGGCGGTGCAGCGGCGAGCGACGGCTAGCTGCCACGTAGGCCAGGGCGAAGGTGATGAGGAGCTGCACCTCCCGCTCTTATATAAACAAGAGATAATGTATGTAGCGGCAACACGAGTTTTTAAGTTTTTACATATTATATGTTGTCTAATTATGTGTTTTTTTCGATTTACATCAATTATGTCAATTTTTGGTCGAAAACTACAATGCATAAACAACGTACTAACCTTTAACTTATCAAAGCAACATGAATGGTTACTTTTGTGAGAAATACTAAATTATAGAGAAGTGATATATATTTAACAATGAAACCTACTAATAGACCTACTTCATTCATTTGTTGATAAGTGTTATGTATTTTTTCTCATTCATCATTTTTCACAAATTTAAATTTTAAATTATCACATATTTAAGTTTAATTTTAAGTCTAGATTTCATACATATAAATCATTTTTCTAAATATATATCAGGATATGCAATAATTTATTCTACCCTGAGAATAAACCACCCACCCCGTGCACTTAGGGTCCATTTGGTTTACCACTTAAAGTGGATTTTCATTTGATTTGACATTTAATATATGTTTGGTTGAAAAACAAAGTTTAATTATTTGGTCTCATGCCAGAAATACGAGGATAGACAAATCCCCTATGCAAGTCCAGGATTTGATATTTCCTACAAAAATGTGGGCCCTCTTAATTTTCTAACCATTCATTCTCTAATATATTTGACATAAATAATTTTTAATTTATAAATATTATTAAATTATATCATTTATATATTTTCTCTCTCATACTTTTTTTCTCTCTCCTCATTTAATTTAAACCCAAATCCAAATACTAATATTTAGGGTCCACTTTATATCTAAATCCATAAACCCATCTATAAACCAAACGGCCCTTAAATACGAAAACTTGATTCCGCCACATCGCAAAAATTTAGCATTTTTATTGACTGAATAAAGTCAAAGTTGGTTTTGTTTTATTTTATACGGAGTAGAAAATATGCATCTAGTTGTGGACCTTTTTTTTTTTTTTTTTTTTTTTTTTTTTTTTTTTTTTTTTTTTTTTTTTTTTAGCAGATACTACATGGACAAATTTAAATAAAAACACTATACTACACTGATTGTAAGACTGCAGACAGTAAGGACCTCCAACGACCTTCATTTTGCCTGCCACATCAGCTTTCTCTCTCCGACGACAAATAGGCGACTTTTTGCCACAGTAAAAGCGACCTTCATTTACTTATTTATTTATTTTTTCCAAACTTTTTTAACTAAATTAAATTTGATTAATAATAAAACATTACATAATAATTCAAATAACATTAAACATTACAATACTAATTAAAAACTTAATCTAATAATCTAAGCCTAAGCGTGCCTTGATTGCATCATTGATCTCCTGCAGCTTCTGTTGTTGAATTAGGGGCAAAGAGGGATCGATTGCAGAATTATATAATATGATGTCTTTTTCCCGTTTCTTTTGTTGTGAGAATTCAAGTTTTTGACGTTCTAGTTCAAGTTTCTCCCGTTTCAACTCCGCTGCTTGCCGACTCGCTTTTTCTTGGATTTCCAACTCATGTTTCCTCAACTCTGCTTCTTGTTTTTGGTTTTCCAACTCTTGTTTCTTCAACTGGAAATATTCGTCTGTTGCCGACTTCTTCTTTCCCCATTTTAGCGAATTAATGCTCAAGAATTTATCGGCTACCGCATCAGTAAACGAAGCCTTGGATTGATCGGAGACGGATGATTCCTTCTTACTTTTCTTAGCTTGGTCATGACCCATTGGTCGCATTTCTCGAGTCTCTTCCTCAGACTCATCCGCATCTTCGTTCAAATTGAAACCACTCTCGGAGGTTGTTTCAGAAGTCTTGGATTTCTTTCGACTCGTTTTGGGCTTCAGAAAATGAGGCAACTCAACTTGCTTCCAAGCCTGATGATCCTTCAAAATGTTCCAGCACTGCTCCAATGTAAAGGGATGCTGGTGCACCATTTGGTATTCTGCACACGCTTTTTGGTACACATTGAAGTCATTCTCACCACTTTTGTGTTTCTTTTGGATATTGTTGAAAATGCCACAAAATGCACCAGCGAACCCTGTTTTTCCACTTGCTCAGGATCGAGTAGTAAGTTCTGTTTAAACCAATTTCTTTTCTAAAGTAATTAATAACCTTCTCCCAAAATCCCTTACTCTTCATAGTGTTGCCTATCTCGCTATTTTTTGACACATCACACCAAGCTCTGCACAACTCTATCTCTTCCTCAGTTGTCCATAGCGTCAACTCCACATACTTATCCTTATTCTTTCCAACATTCTTCTTGGCCTTTGCAGCTCGTTTCGAAGGCTTCTTAGTTTTAACGGGTGACATCTCTTCGACGAGAGAGTCATCTTCAATTGGAGCAGAATCATGGAACGAACCGTGACCCGAACTTTGACCCATAGAATAATCTTGAGTCGGATAATAAGGTTGAGCCGAACCAGTTCCCACATAAAAATCTGGATTATTGTATAATTGGTCTTCAAAATCCATATCAAGATTAATGCGGTTAACCGGAGAATACGGTTGATGATTTAAGTGGGAAGACGTCGACGAATTCATACTTGGACGATACAACCCGGTTGATGATTGGAAAAAAGTTTGTTGATTGTTATGATAGGTGGGTTGAATGGACGATTTTGATAAGAAAATATGTTTTGATTTTGTGGTGGTTGAGGTAGTTGTGAATGATATTCAAAACTGGGAGGTCGAAAATTAACGGTTGGTGATACACCAGTTAACCGAAAATTCGGATCCGGTGTTAAATGCGGAGCGGTTTCTTGCACTCGGGATCTTCGGGCTTTTGATTGGGGCATTTCTTAGACATGGTGAAATGAGAGAAGTATTTTAATTGTAGTTTGAATTATGGTTTGGGTAAGGTATTTATAGTGTAAAATATAAATATTTTAAATTTTAAAAGAAAATTCTTTAAAAAAACAAACAAACGGCAACAAAATTTAATGAAAAGATTTTTTTTTTTCCAAACAGTAACTATAATTAATGAAAAGTAGTTTTTTTGTCTTTTTCTTTGTGCTCCAATCGATCGGTAGGACGACCAAAACGAAAAAAAATACACCCCGATTGGTCGGCGACCGATTACAGGCAGTAAGAACGACCGACTGTATAATCGGTCGACCGACTACACGATCGATCTTCTGTGGGCAGTCTAAGAAACTTCACGTATAGACGAGATTATAAATCAGTGTGAAAAATGAAGTTGACATTCATAAAATGCTCCGCAGACTCCTTAAGATAGGTAGTAAAACATACAAAAAAATAAACTTAGGTTTTGTTAAAGATTACTTCTTCCGTCCAAACTAAATGATCATTTCGTAAATGCATAAAGTTTTAGGAATTTTATTATTTGCACTCATCACTAATAAAATTTCATCTTCATCCAATAAACTTTCTTTTGATTGATTAAAATACAAAATGCATTTATTATAAAATATCGCAAAATGAAAATATGGGCATCTATTTTGATACGAAAGAAGTATCTTTTATTGCTAGTAAAAGACTAAAAGTTAACATGCATGTGCTAACAAATATTATTAGGGTGCGTTTGTTTTATGGGTTTGGAATGATTGATGTGAGCCCTACAATTAAAAAACTAGTTTGATTCATGGTTTAGCTACAAAGAATGGAATGAAAGTATCAAAAATGAATTCCATCTAATATGGTAGGTTTTGCACAAACCTGTGGGACCCGCCACTTTTTACTCTCAAATTTTTAACTTTTTTATTATAATATAATATTTAAATACAATATAAAATTTAATAAATTATATATAATTATATATAATAATATATTTTCTCTCTCCTACTTTTTTCTTAAATCTTTCCCACATCTTTCAAACCTTTCCCAAATCCGAATCCAATTCCAATCTCATTTACAAACCAAACGCACCCTTAGTTGTGTTAATAGTTATAGAGAGAAGTTCATTTAATGACTAAATTTTTGTTGCATACCGAGGGACAAATTTTCACCATTCATTTAATTTGAACAAATAGTGGGGATTAACCTAAGATTTAATATGGAAACCTAAGTCCATGTTTTTTTTTTTCTCTTTAATTCACGTTTTTTTAATTCACTTCTTTCTTAACTTTTATTTTTTTATTTTTTTTGTCTTTGATTTTAATTCACGTTTTTTTTTAAATCAAGTTTTTTTTTTTTTTTTTTTTTTTTTTTTTTTTTTTTTTTTTTTTTTATTCACGTTTTTCTTAAATCAATTTTTTTTTTTTTTTTTTTTTTTTTTTTTTTTTTTTTATTCATTTTTTTTCACTTTATTACGTTTTCATACGTTTTCGTCCGTTTTCAAATGTTATCGTCCGTTTTTGTCCGTTTTCATATGTTTATATACGTTTTCAGACGTTTTTATCCGTTTTCATACGTTTTCGTCCGTTTTTGTAAGTTTTCGTCCGTTTTCAGAAGTTTTTGTCCGTTTTCATACGTTTTAGTCCATTTTGATCCATTTTTGTCCGTTTTCAGACGTTTTCGTCCGTTTTCATACGTTTTCTTCTGTTTTTTTACGTTTTCGTCTGTTTTTTACGTTTTCATCTGTTTTTGTCAGTTTTCATATGTTTTCGTCCGTTTTCTTACGTTTTTGTCCGTTTTCATACGTTTTCGTCCGTTTTTATACATTTTTGTCCGTTTTCAGACGTTTTCGTCAATTTTCCTACATATTCGTCCGTTTTCTTACGTTTTCGTCCATTTTCATATGTTTTCGTCCGTTTTTAAATGTTTTCAGCCATTATCAGACGTTTTCATACGTTTCTGAATATCACAAGTGATATTCTGTGATACTCAGGATATCACAAGTGATGATACTCAGAATATCATAATGATTCACTTATTTTTAATTACTCTGAATATTCAGTGTTTTTCCTTTTTTTTTCCGTTTCTGAATATTCGTCCGTTTTCTTACGTTATTTTCGTCCGTTTTCCTACATATTCGTCCGTTTTCTTACGCTTTTAATCACGTTTTCTCTGTTTTCGTTTCGTTTTTCATTTTTCGCCATTTTCATTTGTTACGTCGTTTTTAAATGTTTCCAGATTATCAAGTTTCTTATACGTCCTGAATATCACAAGTGATATTCTTGATACTCAAATGATATACATCGTGATATATCGAACCAATTGATGATACTCGAATATCACTTGTGATACTAGATATAAAGTGATATTCTGAATATCACAATTGATGATACTCGGAATATCACAAGTGATTTTCTCTGATATTCAAAATATCAATTGTGATATTAAGAATATCAATAGTGATATTCAGAAACGTATGAAAACGGACGAAAACGGACGAATGCGGACGAAAACGTAAGAAAGTGAAAAAGAAAACGTGAATTAAAAAAACGTGAAAATCACTTGTGATATTCAGAATATCACTTGTAATATTCTGAATATCACAACTGATTGTTACAAAACATTAGTTGAAAATCACTTGTGATATTCAGGATATCACTTGTGATATTCAGAGTATCATCACTTGTGATATTCAGAGTATCATCAATTGTGATATTCTGAGTATCATCACTTGTGATATTTTGAGTATCACAGAATATCACTTGTGATATTCAGGATATCACTTGTGATATTCAGGAAATCACTTTTGATATTCGGAGTATCATCACTTGTGATATTCTGAGTATCATCAATTGTGATATTCTGAGTATCATCACTTGTGATATTCTGAGTATCACAAAAGATCACTTGTGATATTCAGAAACGCGAATTAAAAAAACGTGAAAATCACTTGTGATATTCATAGTATCACTTGTGATATTCTGAGTATCATCAATTGTGATATTCCGAGTATCAGTGATATTCAGGAACGTATGAAAACGTCTGAAAATGGCTGAAAACATTTAAAAATGGACGAAAACAAATGAAAATGGACGAAAACGTAAGAAAACAGACGAATATGTAGGAAAATGGACGAAAACGTGAATTAAAAAACGTAATAAAATGGACGAATATGTAGGAAAACGGACGAAAACGTAAGAAAATAGACGAAAATTCACAAACGTGAATTAAAAAAACATGAAAATCACTTGTGATATTCTGAGTATCATCAATTGTGATATTCTGAGTATCATCACTTGTGATATCCTGAGTATCACAGAATATCACTTGTGATATTCAGAAACGTATGAAAACGTCTGAAAATGGCTGAAAACATTTAAAAACGGACGAAAACATATGAAAATGGACGAAAACGTAAGAAAACAGACTAATATGTAGGAAAACGGACTAAAACGTCTGAAAACGGACGAAAACGTATGAAATCGAACAAAAACGTAAGAAAACATATGAAAACGGACAAAAACAAATGAAAACGTATCAAAACGGACGAAAACGTATAAAAACAGACGAAAACGTATAAAAACGGACGAAAACCTATGAAAACCTCTGAAAACGGATGAAAACGTAAGAAAATGGATGAAAACGTATGAAAACGGACGAAAACAGAGGAAAACGTATAAAAACTGATGAAAACGGATGAAAACGTATGAAAATGGACGAATATGTAGGAAAACGGACGACAACGTCTGAAAACAGACAAAGATGTATGCAAACGGACGAAAACGTAAGAAAACGGACGAAAACGTATGAAAACGGACAAAAGGAGATGAAAATGTATGAAAACGGACGAAAACATATAAAAACGGACAAAAACGTATAAAAAACGGACGAAAATGTCTGAAAACGGACGAAAACAGATGAAAACGTATAAAAACGGACGAAAACGTATTAAAACTGACGAAAATGGACGAAAAAGAAAATGGACGATTATGTATGAAAACGTACGAAAAAAAAAAAAAAAAAAAAAAAAAAAAAAAAAAAAAAAAAAAAAACGTGAATTATGAAAGAGACAAAAAAAAAGATTTAAAAAAAACGTGAATTAAAAAAAAAAAAAAAAAAAAAAAAACCATTTAGAATAAACGTGAATTAAAAAGAAAAAATACAAAAAAAAAAAATATACAAAAAAAAAAAAAAAAAAAAGAAAAAAAGACAAAGTAAAAGGAAAAAAAGACATGGACTTAGGTTTCCATATTAAATCTTAGGTTAATCCCCATTAGATCAAACTAGATGAATGGAAGTTTTGTCCTCAAATGATCTTAAATCATGGTTATAGACTTATAGGAATAGCCTTAAAACTATACTCGCAAAACGTTAAGTTCATAGAGTTGGTACACCAATAGCATAACCTCATATTCCAGGTCAAGATTGTAATACATATACTTAAACTCTTTCATTCCAAGGTTTTATTTGAACCCTTAACATCCTGTTGGATAATTGGGCAATGATGTTTGCCCACCAAATAATCCTAATTTATTTTTATGATTACAACAATACGTATTATGCTACTAAAGACCTTCATCACTTGACGGGGTTCTTCTAAAAGCAGTCTCCTTATTTTCGGGTTTATCATGAGGTAGAAGTAGGATATGCCTACATTCTACCTCTCCTGTACCCCGCCTCGACGGGATTGGGCATCTTATTATTATTGTTGTTGTTTGTACTAAAGACCTTCAGAGAAGCAGGCCTGGACAAGATATCAGCGACCCACATGCTCACATGAGGCCGCGCATCAAACAACTTTTTTGTTTGTGTTTCCATCAAGAACTTGATCACTGGAACATGTTGTAGATCTGCCATTGAAAAGCTATCTCCAGCCAGATACTTGCTCTCCGTCAACCGCGTTTCGTACACGTCAAGCAAATTCTCTAGTACCTTTTCATGCTCATTTACTATGCCCTCGTTGCCTTTTCGCATATTAAAAAACTTCTTCATACATAGCTCCCACACTAATATCTTAGTCGCGGGTTCGAATTTTTGTGACTCCACTTCCATCCACATTGATTGTTCCGCTTTCTTCTTTGGATCTTGGCTGATAAGATTCGTTCCCTTATTAGGGTATGTGCGAGATATGTACTTCATAATTGCCCTTGATTCTGCAAAAGTAATATGTACATGTCGCGCTTAGAGCATATCCAATGGGAGGTAAAAAAAACTTTTTATTCTCGAAAAATCTTTGAAAAGCTAGCTTCTTGTTTTATAAGAGCTTTTTTTGTTATTTTATAATGGATTGTGATCCTCTTAAGTAGATATGAACATTATCGGCAGTGTTCTCTCACAAAACAAACCGAACAATGGAGCCTACTGAGTGACCCAATTTTCTTTTTAATTGTGAGAGAAAATTGCCGGTCATGTCTATATCAATGTGGATGATCCTAATTCTTTTATAAGAATAAGTGTACCTAAAAAACTTTACCAATTGAAGTTAATTTTAATTTGAAAGAAAATATGAATTGCATGGGATACTCTTATAACTGGATTAGTGGCCGGTACAAAGATGACCCTTGAATCAAGACTCAAGAGGTTACAAGATAAAATGTTAAAACAAAAAAAAAGTACTACCAATGAGTTTGATATCACCATCCTCAAATGCAGGAATTTGACCAAAGGGCTGCACATATTAATGAACATTAACGAATCAATGAGAAGAATATGATTGGAATAAATGATACTCCGTATATGTTATATGAATATATTCACGTACATTGAGTGAAATCATATGAGGTGTTTTGTGCTGGCCGCTGGCTAGATCTATGTAAATAAGCTCGTAGTCTAGTTCCTTCTCGGCAAGGCAAACCAGAACACGAAGAGTTGCGGTGGAAATCTTCGAACCATAGACTTTGATTGTCATTGTTTTGGTGGCAGAACTAAGTATAAACTCACTCTGACCTGTAGCTAAAATATTTTATGATTCAAGAAGATGGAGATATATAAGCGAAATGAATGGATATAAATAAAGGATATATGGAGCAACTAGTTTATTATTGACCACTTTTCAACCATAGAGTAATCTTTACAGTATACTGTTGAGTGTTACTTACGGCCCGTTTGGTATGGAATGGTCAGTGTCTTTTGGATTTGGGTTAGAATATAAAAACCATCTTTGTTTGAAAAGTGTGGTTTGTAAATTGGGAACATCCTCAATGGACTCACGCTTTTTAAGGGCCCGTTTGGTTTGTAGATGGGTTTAGGATTTGGATTTGGATTTGAATTTGGAATTGTTTTTGATATTTTAATATTTTACCACTAATATTTATTTTAATATATTTATCTAAATGTTAAAATATCTCAAATAAATAGAGAGGGCGCATGACCAGTACATAAAGATAATAAATTATAGAAAGAGAATGTTAAATTTGTGAGAGAAGAAAACAAATAGAGGAGAGAGAACGTGGGGTAGTAGACAGTGGTGGTTCAGTCGGAGACAAATTTTGGTGATTTTTGGCCATATTTTGGCGATTTCGTTACCCCTGAAACAAATTTTCGCTATTCCTAAATAAATTTTTGTATTTCGCTACCCCTGAACTTGGTTCCTAGTTCTGCCACTGGCTAAGAGCATACGCACTGGGGCGCTATAGCCCCCAATTCTTGCCCTATAACGCCCGAAACACGCCCCACATCCACAATCGAGGGGCGCTATAGCCCAAAAAAATTTTCGAGCGTGATAAGCTCAGCGCCCGCGCCCCTCTCTTCTAATTGGTTAATTCTTTGGTTGTGGATATGTGTGTCTCGAACAAAAGAAAGAAAAACAGAAAATGGAAACAAGCTTTGAGGTATTTTTTGTCCTATCTCAAATGTAATATTTAGTTGTCGTTTTTTTTTTTTTTTTTTTTTTTTTTTTTTTTTTTTTAATTATGTAATGTTTTATGTTTTATTTTAATGAAATTGTCTTTTTTATATATTATTTAGTTTTATTAATTAGTTTTAGTGATTAAAAAAATAAAAAAAATAAATAAATAAAAGGGTGCCACATGGCACAAAACGCCCATACTACCACTACATCACTTTTTTTACCAAGTCTTAACATGACCCACATTGCCACATGGCGCAAAATGCTCCATCCTCTCTTACACACCACTACACATGTTCTAATTGAGAAGCTTTGAACAAATTTTGGAGGTAATAGTTTGACTTACATAAAACACCTTTTGTTATTGGAACTAATGTCGAGTGCCATTCATATTACATGCAAATGTGAGTTATGTTTTTTTCATATTGTTTATTAACGTGGTTTGTGAGGTGATTACTGGTGACTGATTTGCTAATTGGTTAGTTGGTTTTAATTGTAGATAATAAGTTAAATTGCTTTTGCGAATGGATTTGGTAAATTTTGTTGTTGCTAAACTTGATTTTTGCATCATGAATATGTTTATGTTTAATTCAGTGCCGTCTCCGAGTTTACGGAAGACATGTGCAAAATTTAGTTTAATAACAAAAATCGGGCCTAAAATAAAAATTAAATAATTTTCTAAAGAGATAAAATGAGAAATAAGGGTGCGTTTGGTTCATAAGTGGAATTGTAATTAGATTCAGATTTGGGAAAGGTTTAAAAGAAATAAAAAATGATTGATAGTATTAATGTTGTTTGTTTTGTAAAATGTAATTGGGAATAGATTTTATATATTATTATTATATAATAAATAGGGCCCGCTTGTATATATTATAAAAATAAAAATAAAAAGCATAAAGACACAAAGCGTATAATTTGGGGAAAGAGAAATAAAAAAAGTGGGTTGCATTCAATGCTTGTCAGGGGAATGATGATATACCCACCTCCATAGTCAAGAATGGATCTATCATTACGAATGCATTCCTTTATTCTCATTATTGCTTCCAAACAATTGATTTAAGAGTCCAATCCATTACTTGAATCCAACACCCATCAACCAAACTGCCCCTAATTGTTTCAAAGTGCTCTGGTTAGCATTTTCAATGCAACTTTTTAAATCAAATACTTATAGTCACTTTTATATATATATATATATATATATATATATATATATATATATATATATATATATTTTGAGGCCTCTATAATTTGGAGGCCCTGTGTGACAGCACACCTCGCACACCCTCATATACGGTTATGATGTTTATTACTATTGATGTTTATTACTATTACAATATCAATGTTGTCATTTTAGTTCTCAGTTTGTTAGCCTTACTTCTGTTTCTATATTTATTCATGAAACTTTAGTTTGTGAATCTAATATCGAGTGAAGGAAATGTCTATCTTATGGTGCATTTATTGGAATTTTGTATTTTATTGTTGGGTCATTACTTTTTATAATAGCGTTATTGATGGGAAGCTATTTTGTTAACGCCTGCTCTATTTGCTATTGGAAAGCAAGAGATAGGAAAGTGTTCCTTGATGTTTGCTTTAATATATACAGATATTGATGAAAACGAGTGAGGGTGGTGGGGGTGTTCCTCAACTTTTTTTTGTTAGAAAAATTATTTCGTTAATAATGACGCAAGTTTCATAATTTTTCGAGGCCGTTTGGTACGAAAAATAATAAAAACAAAAACAAGAAAAATATATTGATTTCGAGAAAGTATTGCATATTTATACTCGTTTTTGTTGGAAAAATTATTTCGTTAATAATGGCGCAAGTTTTATAATTTTTCGAGCCCGTTTGGTACAAAAAATAAATAAAATTAAAAAAAAAAAAGTTCGGCTACTGTAGCATGAACAGTAAAAAATAATATTTTATTGCATTTGACAGACTTGTGTTTTAATATATAGATATAATGACATTCATAGGTGCCACTGGATTTACGAGAAAAAAGTGCTTTATAAGGCTGGAGGGAGTGGGCTCGGCAAACCATCGGTGAAGCTCGGTAAAGCTCGGTAACACCGCCGCCACCATGTCGGTGAAGCTCGGCAAACCATATAATCGGTAACTATTGCCGATTGAGAAAGGGGAAGTGTTGGCCCACACTAACGTTCGAATTTAAAAAAAAAAAAAGGCCGTTATACCCTGCCAAAATAAGAGCGTGTCACGCTAATTTCACCACAACAACAACATCACAACACTAACTTCTCAATGATCTTTCACAAAACCTCAACAACAAACCAGCAACTTCAACTACAAAACGAAAACAAAGAAAAAAAACAAGATCTCGGGTTTCTAATGCCATTCAAGATTTTTAAAAATCAAGAAATCCATATCATCGATCTTTAAGAAAAACCATGAAACAAAAACAATAAAACTTACCCGAGACCTATTTTCACAAGATCTTTGAAGCCGAAAACTAACATAAACAAAAACAAAGACTTGTTTGAGTTTCGGTTACCATCTAAAACTCGAGCAAGAGAGTCTTGTGTGTTTATCTTTTGTGTTTCGGTTTGTCAAAAAGAAGATAGGAAGGACCTGGTGTAGTGGTGTTCGTGGGTTTGTGTTAGAAACTCAAAAGTTTTTCGTGGGTTTGTGTGTGAGTTTAACAAGATAGAGTTTTGATGATTTGATTTGTTTTTTGGTATTGAAAAATGGTGGGATAGTGTTGAGAGAGAAAAAAGATAAAAGAGAAAGTATGGTGGAAAGTGAAGATGTAAGAGATATGGGTGGGTTGGATTTTATGTATTAAAAAAAAAAATAAATAAAAAAATAAAAAATAAAAAAAAGGTGATGTGGCAATTAGGTGATTAGGTGAAACCAATTACACCAAATTGGTGAAAATTGGGGGAATTGGAAGATTTTTATTGGGTATTGATGATGTGAAAATTTGGTGAAGGTAGGTGTTGGTAAAACCACTCCCTCCACCCTAATGAGTGCTTTATATGTAACTAACTATGTAAGAGAAATGCAACGCCTTATAACAATTTAAAGTGTCTTTGACCCATGCAGAAGCGTATTATGAAGGGGATGATACATCCGAACACCCCTTGTAGGGGGTGTTTCAATGATTGGGTGTTGCCGCCGCATGTACTGTCTGCTTCACGGGTTGTATAATTTGACCAAAATAGGGGGAACCCACATCATAGGAGGTGTTACCATAGTAGATGATATATTAGAGTATGATATGGACTTATCAAGCTTGAAAGCAAAATTACAGAGCCCAATAGTGATTCTTCACAAAGGTCTTCATTTTGATTTAGTTATCTTTTCTAATAAGTAGTCTCAAAAGAATTTTACTATTGTCAATTTATAGCTTCGTCCCAACTCCTAATCCCTGAATGACCCATTTGACCATGAGAATCTTAATAACGAGCCAATTTATGTTGGTTCTTATTCTTTTTTTCTTTGGCCAAGTTGAACATTTCCTGTTGTTGTGAGTTAATGTTGGTGTTTCTTTTTTTCTTTGGTCAGGTGCCATAAATAACATGGATGTGAGCAGCGAGTATGCCTAGAAACTACAACATGAGATTGAAGAGCAATTTGTTGAGGTGAGTACTAATCATTAGTAATTTTGTTGCTCAGATGAGCCCCTATTTCTCCATTTCACCTTGTGGTTTCATTTATCACATGCAACCATTTTCTGAATTTGTAAACTACCTACGATGCAGGCACATAGAAAAAAGCCACTCATTGTTTATGGTGACGGCAAGCACTAGGGGCGGAGGTACATGCAAGCCAGGGTAGCGGTCGCTACCCCTGAACTTTTACCCGGTTGTGGAATTTTTGGCCATTTTCTTACGTTTTTTGGCCATTTTTGGCGATTTCGCTATCCCTGAAACAAATTTTCGCTACCCCTAAACAAATTTTCGTATTTCGCTACCCCTGAACTTGACTCCTAGTTCCGCCACTGGCAAGCACACAAGAAGTGCACAATTCGTTTCCGACTTGGTTAACATTCCACAACAATTGTTCTTCCATTTTTAGATTATTAAATCTTTTATATAATAAAACAAAACCCCTAGTGGGGACTTTTTCATTTTAAAATAATCAAATCATACCTTATTAAGTAATAATCAAATTATTATTATTTTTTATTTAAAAGATTTTGAATTAAAAAATCTTAAAATTTTCCTAGTTAGGCAAAAAGAAACTATAAATTCGTTTTTAACTTAAAAGTGGGTACAAAATTAGATGTGTCAAAAATATGAAAAAAGAAAACTTTAAAAAGATGGGGGTAAATCTACAATAATATAGGGGTCAAAACCAAACTTTTAAGTATTAAATCCAAAAAGGTATTTTATTTTAGAGTTAACTTCAAAAATCGTCCCTGTGGTTTACCGGGTCATTTGAATTTGGTCCATAAACTTTAAAAATTCCGGATTTCGTCCCTGTGGTTTACGACCCATACGGATCTGGTCCCTTGACCGGGTTTGACCTTCATATATTTAAAATGACATAAATACCCTTAGTCCCTGTAAACTACAGGGACGATTTTTGAAGTTTACTCTTTTTTTTTTCTTTTTTTTTTTTTTTTTTTTTTACTTTTTTTCCGATTTTTTTTTTAAAAATAAAATTTATTATAATTCTAAAAAATTTATTAAAATTCGAAAAATTTATAAAAATTCGAAAAAATTTATAAAAATTCGAGAAAATTTATAAAAATTCGAAAAAATTTAAAAAAATTCGAAAAAATTTAAAAAAATTCAAAATTTTTTGAAAAATTCAAAAAATTTATAAAAATTCAAATTTTTTTAAAAATTCAAATTTTTTCTAAAAAATTCGAAAAACTTAATTAAAATTCTAAAAATTTATAAAAATTCAAAATTTTTTTAAAAATTCGAAAAAATTAATAAAAATTCTAAAAATTTATAAAAATTCAAATTTTTTTAAAAATTCGAAAAAATTAATAAAAATTCTAAATATTTATAAAAATTCAAATTTTTTTAAAAATTCGAAAAAATTAATAAAAACTCTAAATATTTATAAAAATTCAAAATTTTTTTTAAATTCGAAAAAATTAATAAAAATTCTAAACATTTATAAAAATTCAAATTTTGCTTAAAAATTCGAGAAAATTAAGAGGTAATTACCAAATTGGTATTTCAAAAAAAAGCTTGATCCATTTAATAGTCACTCTTAACACCTCTTTCCCATTTTGGTCATGCTCGGCTGCTCCATTTAAAAACACACACACAACACACATTAAAACACGATCCCGATCAAAATTTTACACAGACAACCATCAAACTCAACACGGTCCCGATCAAAGATATGGCTTCTAGAGAAGTAAGTAAAATGTGCTTATTAGTCTTTGTGCTTCTCGTTTGGTCACTGAAGCATTGAATATATATTAATTTTTTCGAATTTTTAAAAAAATTTGAATTTTTACAAAATTTTGAATTTTTATAAATTTTTAGAATTATTATAAATTTTTTCGAATTTTAAAAAAATTTCGAATTTTTAAAAAATTTTGAATTTTTATAAATGTTTATAATTTTTATTAATTTTTTCGAATTTTTAAAAAAATTTGAATTTTTATAAATTTTTAGAATTTTTAAAAATTTTTTCGAATTTTTAAAAAATTTCGAATTTTTAAAAAATTTTGAATTTTTATAAATGTTTAGAATTTTTATTAATTTTTTTGAATTTTTAAAAAAATTTGAATTTTTATTAATTTTTTCGAATTTTTAAAAAAATTTTGAATTTTTATAAATTTTTAGAATTTTAATTAAGTTTTTCGAATTTTTAAAAAAATTTTAGAATTTTTAAAAAAATTTGAATTTTTATAAATTTTTCGAATTTTTAAAAAAATTTCGAATTTTTATAAATTTTTTCGAATTTTTATAAATTTTTTCGAATTTTAATAAATTTTTCGAATTTTAATAAATCTTTTAGAATTATAATAAATTTTATTTTTTAAAAAAAAATCGGAAAAAAAGTTAAAAAAAAAAAAAAAAAAAAAAGAAAAAAAAAAGAAAGAGTAAACTTCAAAAATAGTCTCTGTGGTTTACCGGGTCATTTGGATTTGGTCCCTGTGGTTTACAGGGACTAAGGGTATTTATGCCATTTTAGAAATATATGACGGTCAACTGACGGTCAAACCCGGTCAAGGGACCTGATCCGTATGGGTCGTAAACCACAGGGACGAAATCCGGAATTTTTAAAGTTTAGGGACCAAATCCAAATGACCCGGTAAACCACAGGGACGATTTTTGAAGTTAACTCTTTATTTTATGTTCAATTTAAAGAAATTAATGTGATTCCATTTGTTTGAATGCAGTAATAAAAATGTGTTAGATTGAAGCTACTAAGGATATATAGATTTTTCTATGAAGTAGAAGGTACTGAGCTTTATGGACGAACTATGTTTCCACCTGTTGCTTTTGTTTTGTTTGAATTAGTGAACTTTGTGGTTGAAGTTTTGATTCACCTTTTGAGTGAGTAGTGTTGTATGATTATGTTTATGTAGTCATAAATCGGTTTGATTATTTTCTATATAAAAGATTTACTTCGGTTTTTATTTATGTTTGCAAAGGATATTGAAAGAAAACTATAATCTTGCAGAAAGAAGAAAACAATTACCCTCAGTCTCTACAACTTTAGTTTTGTCTATTGGAATCGGTATAATCGAGGCTGCAACATTGTATTTTGGAGCTGCAACTTTTCTCACTCTAATGGCATATCTTTTTAAGAACCACTTAACAAAACACAAAAAACTATATCAACATACTCCAGGTATTAGCACAACAACTTTTAATCACTAAGCCATCTAATAGTTTATTCAAATCTTAAAAAAAAAATACATTTTGGTTACATCATAAAAAATAAAAAATAAAAAAACCTCCCAACAGCTAGAATTTTAAAATTTTATTAAAAAAAATCATAGTAAGTTTACGAGAATTCTAACAACATATACTTGAGCCATCTTAATCGTATATCTTGGTTTATAAAATTTCGTGTAAAAATTTATTGAAAATAAAGCCCTATATAACCACTAATTATTTTATCAAAAAAATAATTAAAACCCGAAATTAAAAATAATAACTTATTTAAAAGATTAGAAAAAACCCCGCGCGTGCGCGGGCATTATATCTAGTTTATTATTATAGTAAATTCATATAACCACAAAATTCAACAAAAGTATAATTTGATATAGCAATTTTATTTAATACGGATTAGTTTATCCTTAAGAATTGGCATATAGGGACATCTGTCACTTATGTATGTCATGTGATGTGTGAATAATGTATGTGAATGTTGTATGAACATATTAAGGCAACCTTTTATTGTAGTAGTAATTAACATACTTTTGATATTTGAATCTGAAAGGTGGGAACATGGATGCTATGGTTGAGGGTTAGATAAAAAACAAACATCATGGAGACGACAACTCATATGAAGAAAAAGGAATAAAGTCATGCGAGCTTAAAAACAAACCAATAGTGGTACATTGCATTCATTGTTTCAACAAAATCATTTACACATAACGTACAAGAAAATTATTTGACTGGATACATTTTCTAACAGATTTCTGACGATGACAATTCCGCTATGAGAAATAAAAGTCCCACATCAAACAATACATGCAAAGACACAACAAACAGTCAAGTCTATCTGATCGAGGATGGAGATAATTAGAATAAATGTTACAAACATTATGATAATAATACAATTTAACAGATATATGTATTTAGAGAATATATTGGATAACTTTTGTACAGTTTGAGACACTCACTCAGACCATTTGTCACATTTCATATCAGATTATTTGTAAATAGACACATTATAGAAAATACGCTTTAAGCATGACCTACATTAACCAATTTATGTTGGAATTTAAATTACAACTGGTCAAAAATACATTATTCAAAAAATTAGAAAAACTCCCGCGCGTGCGCGGGCATTATAACTAGTGATAAGACTATAAGAGTGTCAAACCTTCCGTATGTTTTTATGCGTTTGTGTGTTTGAAAAGGGATGAATAATTGAAGCATGACATGAATGGTTTGTATGTGTCTAACACAAAAAAACCCTTGCTCCATTGGCTGACACTCTCTTGAGTGGAATGCAAGACCAGGGTTCGAATCCTTTGGATGACTTACTTTTAAGCACATTTTCAGTGTCGCAACTGAGAATCGTGAATGCCAAGTGGCATTTCGGTGGCATTATGAGTCATCATTTAAATGCCAAGTGACATTTCGAGTGCCCAGCCATAGTTTCCACCTCATAGTACAGCTTTCAAAGCATCATTTGCAAGTCGAAACTTGTCTCATATATAAGTAAAGATATGTATAGAAAACATATATATGAATATATTTTTAGGGCTCGAGCCAAATCGAGATATATATATATATATATATATATAAAGCTCGGGCTCAAGCTCGGTTATTAAACGAACCCAAACTTAGGCTCGAACTCGGGCTTGAGCTCGTTTAAGCTCGGCTCGTTCGAGCTTTTTAACGATTCGATCCCGAGCTTTTCACGAGCGGCTCTGCTCGTTTCCACCCCTACTAGTTGTCTCGGCTCGATCGTGATAATTATTTTGTATCTATGATTAATATAGTTGCCATCGTGATGATTATTAGTGGGGTACTCGAAACACATATTATATATTGTTGGTGTGATATTTTCATTCGACTAAGAGGGTGTTTACTAAATTAAGTGGTTATATATAATAGTATTAATTAACCTCTTCGAGAGAAGGGTATCATGGCTTGGTTGCCATGCCATTCCTATGTGGTAAGGGAAATGACATGCCATTTCGCATGTTACCACACCACCCTCCTCTTGTGGCATTTGCCAAGTGACTGAACTCACATGCGTCATTTGCATTTTTTTTTTAAAGGTTTTGTTGTTGAGTTTGTGTTTTAATTGGGTATGGTGGTCCCTAAAAACTAGCAAATACATTGCAAACAACTCAAGCTATGGTAGAGGGGGTGTTTTTTATAGGCGATGTATGATAGAATAACATATTAAACAAATAAGCACAGCGGAAAACATCACCATACAAGGATCCATATAGCCATATGATCAATCTAAAATAAAAACAAATTAAACAAACATGTTTTATACCTTTGTAGCGTGATCCGGGTAACACCACCAATACTACTACACGAATGGAATGAGAAACCCAAGTGATCAATGGAGATCACCTCTATGTGTATCCACACTACACGTCACCGTATGCCAATGGATGCTAGTCCTTCACCCCGTAACCAATCAAAGCACCCTTGAATGAACAAGATTCAATGGAGATTGATGAAAAAACAAAAACCCTAGATCTTGGTGTGTTTTATTTCGTGGTCCTTGATGAGAGGAAGAGGGAGAGATATTAGGTAACTACTAATCACAATAATAAGGATATTATGGTGATTATATTTTCCATAAAATACAAACTAGTCCCTTTCTTTTACAACATCAAGGCCGGCCACCATTGGGCCCCAAATGGGCTTCCCATTTGATTTCCAAGTCCAATAGAATAAGTCCATTACTTAGTCATTAGAAGCCCAATAGTGGTTCCTAGTTACGTACGGTTGTTTATATATCGTAAATACGATAAATACGATATATATAATGTGGCACCTCAGTGTATATGTGTGTGACCCCATAGGCTCACATATGACTAGCCATATAATTAGTTATTATGACAAGAGCATTCTCCAACAGCTCCCACTTGCGACGTCATAATAATCAAGTAATCATATAAGCAATGGTTAGCGTCTAGCAACACGCCAATGCCCCTAGAAATATGTGAGGGTAGTTTCTTAAACGTCTCATTTCAGATGGTTTATATGTCATCTATCCTTTTGTTACAGATACCGTGTTGAATATTAGACATGGATCAAAAGTCATTCTAATAGTTCAACTATTATGTTTCTCGATATAGATATTGAACTAGATTACCAAGTGGATTTAAGATTCATCTTAATCCCAGTTGGGTACGGCCATACAAACATCTATTCAAATCATCGAGGGGCCCAATAGTATCTAACTCCATAACATGTGGAGGAACAAATCCTATTTTGACTACATGTGTCATTCACATGCTTCATATCACTCCTGATAATGGCTTTTATAACTACCTTATTCAGGATAGCGTTTAACCATATCAAGGAATGAAATTCCACGCATGCAAGACCTGCTTGCATCTCAAGTCTGAGGATAAGAGACATAACCTCTTACGAGATTCACTATTGACGACGATCCATGTAGTGAATTCTCGTAGGTTGGGTCAATCCAATGTTCATCACAATGAACAACATGTGAGTGTGGCAAATAAATCACCAACACGCTCACATCTGTCTTAATTTGATGATACTCCCGTATCGTCAACCGACAATGGATAATTTTAGAATAAATAAATTATTCATGGATTAAACATGCAAATATAAAACACAGTAGTATAAATGAAGACGATCATACCAGGTATATCAATTCATTATATAATACGACTGCTTACAGTTCCATTATCCAAATACTAAAAAAACAGATATGCATAAGACTACTCATAGGTCGGAATCCGATGTTCCCACCATGATCGAATCATGTTGTACAAGGCAACAAGTAGTCATCTGAGTAAACTTTGAGAATACTTCTTTCAAAATTCATGAAAGGTTTGAATGATGATTGTCCTTTGTATGTGTGCAATCAAGTACAAGACGAGTCTTGCAACAATACATTCCATAGGGTGTTTGAAGCTAGCAAGACACCTACTTTAGACAGTCATCTGAATAGTTTCTCAAACTATAAAGTATTCTTATTCTTTTAATGTATAACGCATTAATGCTCTCAGTCGAGCACATCTAGTCAGCAATTTCATCATTCATGATGACATCCTACCACGACTAGGGTTGAGTATCATCTTAGTTAAATAAGCATCAGCATATGCAAACAAAACAGAGTTCCTCATATATCCGTAAACTTTTGAACATATCTTTGGTCCTTCGTAGGTCCATTATAATGTTCGTTTAACAATTATCTAATGACGTTCACTTAGATATTTGTTATCAACTCATCTTGCATTCATGCAAATGATAAACATAGTCCAATGCGTAATATGACTTACATGATGAATCCTTTAGTCGAACTTAAGATTTCCACTCATGTGTTCAATCTCATCAAGTGAGATTGATCATTGAGACTCCCCTCAATAACGTGTCATATTGTGTTTAGACTTAATAACCGCTTATGTTTATTCTAATAAACATATATATAACAAGGTTGTATGTCTTATTTTATAAATCCCTCAAGAGAAACTTCATTCCAAGCTAAGGATTAAAGTCTAGCTTTGATAGAATATTGTTTCTAATATGTTAATGACATATGAGATTTAAGAAAATAAATACAGTGCTCCAACTTGCTCTTAGTGTACTTAGGAGTAATCTTGTTAATCAAAATCAAATTAATGATTTTATAATTAACTCAAGATCTCTGCTCCTAGATGCATGATCTAATCCACACATGGATACTTTTATCTTGTATACATTATAAAGATTATATGGATTCATAAACCCTTTTGATTACTTATCGTCCTCGCAAAGGTAATCAACAAGAAAAGTGTTTTGATATCCTATTGTCATATTTCATCTACATGAAAACAGGTATGACAATTAATCATCTTTATACATTTAATGTTTGTAGCTAGGAAGATTCAATCATAGTCAATTTCTTGAGTACGAGTAAACTCCTTTTACTACACGTGCATTAAATGTGTGTACAAGTTTGTCCTTTTGAGTCTTCTCATCAAGAAACTCATTCTTAACCTCACAGTCTAACTGATTAGTAAGAGATCAATCAAACTCCAAGAGTGATTGTCTTTCAAGGACTGAATCTTAACATTCATAGTTTTGAGCTATTCATCAGATTCAAGATCTGACAATACATCTCTGTAGTTAGCAGGTTCACTATGATCCTCTAACTTATATCTCTTAGCATTGATATAAAAAAACTATATCATTCAGGTGCAAGAGGAATCCTTGCGGATTTATGAATGAGAGATATCAATCTATGGTTTAACATATGCATGTTCAACCATAGTATGACATTAGCAAGTGTACTCAGAAGGTTGTGTATTTAGTTCTTGAATAACTTCAAGTTCTAAAGGCACTCCCACTTGCTTTTGTATGTAGAGACTAATCTCTAGATACTCAGCATCTTGAGTAACAATAAATTGTTTTCAAGTGGGACATCCAAAATACACTGTTAGTTCTTGACTCTAGTTTGTTAATTATTTACTCTTAAGTAGTTAACAAATTAAGAACTTCAATTAAGACATAATGGGATTCATCCCATGCCATAATACAATGGTGTCTTAAATTCCTTCTGGGTTGGAATCATATTGAGTGTACACATGGCACACCCAATTTCTAACCTTGATAGCTTTGGAGGTAAAACAGTTTAAGTCATCAAAGATCAAACAATATCAATAGTGTTTGATTTTCCATGATGGACATACCATAAAGTTGTGGTATTCCATGAGGACTGATGTTGTGAGACTATCACACAACTCATTAGATGAACTTATACCTTTTGGTTTACATATCTGCCAACCAAGTCAAACCAGATGGCATCAATAGTAATTTTAGCCTACTGCATACTCTACTTCATGTGCATGTTTTGACTAGAAAACATAAACATTTAATATTATACGTCGTAAGTGTACATGTCTTTAACAAGAAGACATAACAAATTAACGTAGACGTCGTAAGTGTACATGTCTTTAACAAGAAGACATAACAAATTTGACGTCTTACTTTACGTTATAAGTCTTTCAACAATTAACGGAATTAATGTTTGTGTCTTTATAAGAGACCTAAACATATTCAACTAAAGTAATTACGAGCGCCGACTCTTGGCCTCAATAGTATATTCAAGTTAATTTTGTACTTCATGATTATGAGTTTACAAGAAAACATAATCATATTTACTAAACAATTCAGTGAATATGTTGAAGTAGCTTTTCATGATATCTTGATATTTGTTCTAATTAGGGCAACATACATTTTATGTGTAGAAGTCCTAGTAGAATTTTAGTTTCTTACCTTGCAGTCAAGAAAAACTATTAGTCATATTGTTATATGTTGTACCTTGCACACAATTAAGATTTCTCCCACTTGTGCAAGGCACAACATCGTGATAGCATGCAAACAACACTACGCTCGTTTGTTTGTATGAGCAATATGACAATGTATAAGATAACATATGATTTTTAGTGAAAAATCAAAATATAGATATGTAGAACTTTATCGTTTGAATAATGAATCATGCATAACAATTTTATAGATAACATTTTTGGAAGCAACATCAGGAACGCGACAAGTTATCATATAAAACTTATGCAATGGTTCTTATATAAACTATGATGCTTAATACGTGAAAAGTAATGTATTATTTCAAGACAATCTGGAAATAAGATGGGCAACTTGCAAGTAATAAAGCTTACAACTCCCACTGGATTAGACAGCATTACATGTGTTACGTCACCAGTAATATAATCACGTAGCTCCCACTGGATTAGACAACATTACAATGTGTTACGTCACCAGTGGAGAGTGAGTAGCAATTGGATACTTTCCATCTTTCTTTGAATATCTACACATTATTGCTAATGTGAGTCACTTTGACTAGTAAACATGTACTTAGGTATTCAAGAAAGTGCATCAAGTTCTAACATATAGATGATGGGCTAGCCATCATTGCTATTTTAACTTGAAAATAGGCATGCATTTCCTCCATAATTGGTCTACTTTACCACAAGGGTATGTAGGACCTTAGTAGGCATATTGGGTTAAGGCAAACTGCTAGGTAATCATGCTAGTAATTGCCTTTACCACATTGCGGTTTATTGATACTTCCGTCTTCTAATTATTTAAACTCATTTTAGTTTGGTAGCTAGTACGAAATAGGTTGACCAAGCAAGAACATGCAAATATCGCCAAAGGTCTGACCAATGAGCAAAATTCGCCATGGGTTGACATGGCCCTAAGGTCTGACCAAAGAGGTCAAGTCAAGTGCACGTGTTCTTGGTTGTCCAAATATCTTATATTTCTTCAATGTTTCAAAACCGAAACAAGGGTTATAAAACAACGTTGAAGGAATAAGATGTGTAACCATACTTAACCGTTTTGACTTTTACAAGACATCACGATTTCTAGAGTAGGTTTTCCTTAAGTTTGATTAGAATTAGGAAAATTCAAATATTCCTATTATGGCTTTTCCTCATAAAGAAAAAGGATAGGAATAAGTCTCTTTCTTACAAGGAAAGATCGACTTAGTTCGTCCTTTTAACAAGAAAAGAACAAACTATTGTTTACGGTATGCATTGCATTAATTGAATTTACAAAGTTCAATTTTAGTATTTTCGATAATTATCCTTTTATAAATTAACTACCCCATGTTTATAATTTAAAACAATTAATTTACGAAAAGGCTATGATCCTCATTGAGGTTCGACCATTAATGCAGTTGATCTACTAGAAATGGTGGATTCAATAGGTAGGCGACGATCATCAATTGTATTACATGTACAACTCTTAGATCCTTATGGGACTCATGGCATCTAGTGTCAAACAACTAGTGTCATGTAGGCATGTTTAGTCCCATCTTTGCCTCGGGTAAGGGTCTGACCACACTACTCGATTAAGTCATCCAATTTGAAAACTGTGAGAATAATCCTAGGTCTGACCTTGGAGAATAGTCACCTTGGGTTACAATTCAGCCTAGGTCTGACCAGATGCTAAAAGGTAATTGCAAGTGTTCTCATAATTGGATGGCGTGACTTAAATTTTGACGGGTAAATAGTTTTGATGTGGATAAAAAACGTGTACGAAAGAAGCATGCATTCATTCTTCGTAGCACAAGTTAAAAAACTTTTCTTAACTTAAGTCTAATCATTGTTTTAATTTATGTGTGTCAAGTTGTCCATTTTCAAGACTAATATAAATCCTAGGTGGATTTTAATTAAGTTTGGACAATACAATAAATCCATAAATAAACAATCTTAACTAGTTTAAGTGTTATTTAGAAAACAATGATTTTTAAGTTTCAAATCATATTTAAACTTAGTTAAACTAAATCATAAGACTTAGTTCAAAATGGTTTATGTTTAGTTTCAAGTTTTAAGAAAACACTTTTCCGTTTTACATGTAGTCACAACATACATAAAAACAACCAACCAAACATACAACCACAATATGCAAAGCCTCAACCGATGAAATTCCTATGCTTGGTCTCGTGAGCCATCACGAGAACCAAGAGTCAACTAGGGACACAAACCACAACCACACGGAGGGCTCCCACTTGCCCCAAGACAATCATGGGCAAGTAAAGGCCCATAATGCACATGAAACTTTGATTCTGTCAGCCCAGTTTTTCTGTTTTGCGAGGCCCAATGCTCCTAGAAGCCGACCTCCTCATCGTTCGGCCCAGTTGACAAAGTTGTAGCCCTATGTCTTGTGGACCTGCACCAAAAAATTTAGCCAAAAATACCTTACCAATCAATAGGAAATCGTATTTTCCCAACAGGTGTCCAGCAGCTACTTTCGGTCTACAACTCTTCAATCTTTCGCCATTTGCTTCCAAGCTCTTGTTTACAATATATATAAAGTAAAATACAACTAATCTACTTTGTATCTACTGTAAAATGCCCAAATAATGGCAAAACCAAAATTGAAATACATTACAAAAGTGCCGAAACAATGGCAAACTCCAAAACAAGAAAAACAACCAACAATCACAACATTACAATGCATAAGTGGTCTAGGTTTTCATCGGCTTTGCATATTCACATAATAATACATTAAGATTATGATCATGACAAGGTGTTGGCTAACTCCATGGACAAACATGCATGTATTTGCCATGGATAATAAAATAAATAACAAGAATTAAATTGTTAGCCAACGAATCGAATAAATAATTAACAAGAATTAAAACCCCGAATGGTACGCGTGACAAATGGCCATAGAATCATAACCCACTGATATTAGGATCATCTTAACACCATTTTACCAAAGAAAAATAAGCCTCATGGGCTGATTAGAAATCGGGTTAAAAATCTCTTAAAAAACACGTTTTTAGGCCATTTTACGGGTACCGATCAAGTAAACAAACAACGTATGCATAACAAATGGCCATAGGATCAAAAAGTCCAGATCTTAAGACCATCTTAAGGTCGACATAATCATGATATATAAGCCCTAGGGGCTGTTTTAAAATGACACCTTTAAATCCATTAAAAAAAACATGTTTTTAGCCATTTTTACGCATACATGATGATCATATGACAAAATATGATGGCTCGTGATACCACTATAGGCGATGTATGATAGAATAACATATTAAACAAATAAGCACAGCGGAAAACATCACCATACAAGGATCCATATAGCCATATGATCAATCTAAAATGAAAACAAATTAAACAAACATGTTTTATACCTTTGTAGCGTGATCCGGGTAACACCACCAATACTACTACACGAATGGAATGAGAAACCCAAGTGATCAATGGAGATCACCTCTATGTGTATCCACACTACACGTCACCGTATGCCAATGGATGCTAGTCCTTCACCCGTAACCAATCAAAGCACCCTTGAATGAACAAGATTCAATGGAGATTGATGAAAAAACAAAAACCCTAGATCTTGGTGTGTTTTATTTCGTGGTCCTTGATGAGAGGAAGAGGGAGAGATATTAGGTAACTACTAATCACAATAATAAGGATATTATGGTGATTATATTTTCCATAAAATACAAACTAGTCCCTTTCTTTTACAACATCAAGGCCGGCCACCATTGGGCCCCAAATGGGCTTCCCATTTGATTTCCAAGTCCAATAGAATAAGTCCATTACTTAGTCATTAGAAGCCCAATAGTGGTTCCTAGTTACGTACGGTTGTTTATATATCGTAAATACGATAAATACGATATATATAATGTGGCACCTCAGTGTATATGTGTGTGACCCCATAGGCTCACATATGACTAGCCATATAATTAGTTATTATGACAAGAGCATTCTCCAACAGTTTTTGGTATGTGAATATGAAATGTAAAATGTTGAGGCGGTGTTGATTTGGCACAAACGACATGTGATGATACCTCACGCTCTTATAGGGGAGAGTGAAGCTTTAATGGGTCACCAAATTAAGTGAGAGTAAAAGTTTTAGACCCATAATCATTTCACTAAGAAAAAAGTAAACACACCTAAGTCTTATTAACCGTGGATCCAATAATATTTTGATAAAATAATATAGGTTTTACTAAATCTGATTTTAAAAAGTTGTTATCACATCCTTAGACCATCTCCAACAGTTTCTGGTTCAAACCAGTCACATCACTGCCACATCAGCTTTTTTAAAAACCACATTTTTTACTCCAACAATACACCTTCTCAAACCTTCTTTACATTTCCACATCATCACTTAAACATCAATTTTCAATTTCAAAAACCAACCATTGGAGTGGTTTTTGGTGGTTTGAACCATGGTGGGGCCCAATTGGGGTGGTTTTTGGTGGTTTGAAAAATCAAACCAAGCTTGGTTTGAACCAAGCCTCCAATGGTTTGGTTGGTTTGAACCACCAAAAACCAACCATTGGAGATGCTGTTATCACAGCCTTATACCTTACTAGTTTAAACTTTAAACAATAAGATAAAGTTGACATTTTATGATGACAATATCCACTTGACAATTGCCACCTGAGAGGGTTGCTTGCATCATATAGCCTGATTGAGATCTTACAACTAATCTCTACTTAAAATATTACAATGTGTGTTGTCATGTTCTCTTAAGTGGTTGTTAGTCTTCACACAAACGTATTAAATTAGGGTGATTTGCACATTCAAAATTTTGATTTAGACTTTTTTTTCTTATATTGTAAACAGTTGTACATGTTTCACAGTATGCTTATACTGCTTGTACATTAATATGTCTCAATAAAAATTTGGAGTTTATCAACTCCCATTAAATAATGCTTAAACATGTGTTAGCTAGCTGCTAATTGGGCACTGTGTGATTGCTTATCTTTTGAGGCACGAACATGGATGCCGCTGGGTATGGATCGAGCCCTGAAAAACTGGCTGAAAGGACGAAGACTATGAAAAGGGGTCATGGCAATTGCGCTACCACTTGTCCAAACTAGTTTGATTGATATGTAGCGCACTTAGGGCCCTAGGAGTCATGGTTCGGAGGTGTGGATACCTCTCAAATTCCATCAATAATTTTCAGCTAATTCATACCCATAAAATCTCATACCTCCCAACCAAAATTACTGGCGGCCATAAAATCTCATACCTCCCAAATTTTTTTTAATCATTAAACTAAAATCAATTTAATTAAAAACACTAAAATTTTATTAAAAACACAAACATTTTATTAAAAACATAACATTTCACTACAAACTAAAAAGGAAAATACATTGCAACATTATTTTTAAAAATAAATAAATAAAAAACTACATAACACTAAATTAAGTCGTCAATCGGTGGTGGTTGAACCGTTGGGTCATCGAGATATGCCAAGTCTAGACCCGCTACGTGCTCCGTAAGATTATATTGGAGACGATGATGGACATTTTCGTCAATTATTTTCGGTAGTACACTTGGGTCATAAGATACCGGCACCGGTTGGTCCATTATATGAACCGGTGATATTGCCCTTAATTCGTCTTTTATGATCATGTTGTGCAATATAGAACATGTTTCGACGACTTTTCCAATCTTTTCTTTGTCGAAAAACCGGAGAGGACGATCCAAAATCCTCCATTTTCCCTTAAGCACACCGAAAGCTCGTTCGACATCTTTTCTTGCCGCCTCTTGTAGTCGCTTGAATTTCTTTTCTTTCGGGTCAACTGGATGCCGATACGCTTTAACAAACGTAGACCATTAGGATAAATCCCATAGGTAAGGTAATAGCCACGTTTGTAATAGCGCCCACGTAAAACAAATGAAGTATCTGGAACCGTTCCATTTCAAGGGCTTCCATCTCTTGCAACGCGTTTAGTATATAGGGCCATGTACTACCCGTGGATAAATCGGGGAACGGAGGTGGGATGATGAGTTCGTCGGAAGATGAAGACATTTTTTTTTTTTTTTGTTGAGAGTATATGAAAATGGGTGTGTTTTTAGGTTGAAAATGGGTGTGTTTTGGGTTTAGATGTGGTTGAAATTATATATAGGGATTTTTTATTTTTATTTATTTATTTATTTTTTTTAAAAGATTGCAACGTACACTTTTTTTTTTTTTTTTTTTTTTTTTTTTTTTGAATTATTGCTGCTACGCTCCAGCCATAAAGAACCCAACGTTCCAATATTAAAGAAGGCAACGGTCAATTTTTTGTATGTTTTGATTTTATGCTCAGCGGCTATATACCCCGTGTTCCACAAAATTAAGCCATAAAATCACCACCGGCGGCGGTGTTACCGCCGAGGTTATGCACACCGCCCAACCAAACCGATGGTGCTCCGTGTACCCTTAATAACCACTGGAAGGATGCATTCTTTTTTTCTTTCTCCTTTTAGATATTCAACTATTGACGAGAAATTTAAAAACTTTAATCCCTAATGAAATAATAAGGGTGCATTTAGTTAGGGGAAAACACTCTTATTTTTTACAAAATATTTTATGAAAAACAAGGAAAATAAAGATAGTGTTTAAATAATAGTTTTCCAACAAAAAATTTTGTAAAACACAAAATCTCCTATTTCTTAACTTAACAAAGAAAGTTACAAAACAAATTTGAGTTGTTTTCCTTGTTTTCCTTTGTAACCCACAACCCTCCCTCCCTTTCTTCAAAATAGAAAAATACAAACATCAACTAAACGCGTTTTTTATATTTTCAAGTGTTTTGTGGAGTTAAATTTCCCATCCTAATTTTTACGAATTTAGAGATAGAAAACAAGAGAATTTTTTCTCCAGCTAAACGCACCCTAAATGTCTTATATAAACATAAACAAGTTTTGCTATTGGTGTACTAACTCGAAAAATAAATGTCTTATACAGGTTTTAGTGTATAGATAAGTGGTAACGTTTTGCTATTGGTGTACTAACTCGAAAAATTTCTTATTTTGGACAAATGATCTTTAATCGTAAATTTATTTTGGGCATATACATATACAATAAACGTCCAAAGTAAATCTTTATTTTGGACAAGTAAAGATTGTAATACATACACTTGAATTTTTTCATTACAAGGATTAATTTCAAACCTGAACATCTTGTTGGATAATTGGGCAATGATGGTTGCCCACCAAATTAAATAATCCTAATTTATTTTTACGATTGCAACAGTACGAATTACGCTTACGTACTAAAGAGTAAAGACCTTCAGAGAAGCAGGTCTCGACAAGATATCAGCGACCCACATGCTCACACGAGGCCGCGCATCAAACAACTGTTTCGTCTGTGTTTCCATCAAGAACTTGATAACTGGAACATGTTGTAGATCAGCCATTGAGAAGCTATCTCCAGCCAGATACTTGCTCTCCATCAACCGTGTTTCATACACGTCAAGCAAATTCTCTAGTATTTTTTCATGTTCATTTACTGTGGCCTCGTTGCCTTTTGGCATATTAAAAAACTTCTTCATACATAGCTCCCAGACTAATGTCTTAGTCGCGGGTTCGAATTTTTGTGACTCCACTTCCATCCACATTGATTGTTCCGCTTTCTTCTTTGGATCTTGGCTGATAAGATTCGTTCCCTTATTAGGGTATGTGCGAGATATGTGCTTCATAATTGCCCTTGATTCTGCAAAAGTAATACGTACATGTCGCGCTTATGTCATATGAGTATATACACGTACATTGAGTGAGATCATATGAGGTGTTTTGTGCTGGCCACTGGCTAGATCTATGTAAATAAGCTCGTAGTCTAGTTCCTTCTCGGCGAGGCAAACCAGAACACGAAGAGTTGCGGTGGAAATCTTCGAACCGTAGACTTTGATTGTCATTGTTATGCTGGCCGGCAGAATATAAACTCACTCTAACCTGTACGTAGCTAAAATATTTTATGATTCAAGAAGACGGAGATATATACGCGAAATGAATGGCCGGCCGTATAAATAAAGGATATATGGAGCAAGTGGTGTATTACTGACTGCACTTTTTCAACCATTGAGGATACCTAACTCTAAATTATACTACAGTATCCTACTGTATTATAAGTATTACTCCACTTGAGAAAACAAATTAATAGTTCTACCTAACACTAAATTATATTGTGACACATGTACAATGTGCAAATCACTAATGATACGGAAAACAATTAATGAACACTTGATACGTCCAAATTTACAGGGTATGCATTTTATAAGGGTAATGGCAACGGTAGCGGCATCCCAGCGTTTTGGGGGAGGACGCCGGTGAACACCGCCGCCAACCCTCATAATGCTAGAATCATCTGTTTTGGAAGCAAGGAGAAGACGCTGAAGCAAAGGAAGAAAAAGGCATAAAATTTTGATCGTTTGTCCTTTTTTTTTTTTTTTTTTTTTTTTTTTTAATAAATTCAAATACAAAGTAAAAAACTTGGGCGGGATATATTTATATCCGTTTCAAATTTGAAATTCAAAGTTAAAATATAAAATTCAAATTTAAAAAACGTGTGGATTTCTGGCCTATAAATACACAGGTTTCTCAACTCATCTCACACACAAACACATTCAAACTGCTAAGATATTCAACATCCAAACACATTCAAATGTCTTTCAGAAAAGATTTTGGTCAACAATTTCCAAGTCCACCTCGCCAAAAGGATTTTGGGCAACAATTTTCAAGTCCACCTCGCCAAAAGGATTTTGGGCAACAATTTCCAAGTCCACCACATGAACCGGTGAACAATCCACCGGAAAATGAACCGGTTAACAATCCACCGGTTGTCCATCAAGACCCAAATCCGTTTGGGTTAACAGAGGAACAACTCCGACAAATGGAGGAAGATATGCAAGTCTTCCTAGAGTTTGAACAGCATGAACGAGAAGAGGAAGCTGCTCGTTTGGAGCAGCAAGCCAGGGATGATGAAGAACGTAGGCAGAACTGGGAAAGTGGTTGGTTCCCACCATCTTCCGAATCCTCTGAAGATGGTTACCCAGACTCAGATGATACCTTCCGTTAAGTTGTAGTTTTATTTTCATTTCCGTATCGTAGTTTCGTTTTAATTTCCGTATCGTAGTTTAATGTAATTTGTATTTGACGTTTAATGTATTTTTATTATTTATAACATTACTTGTTTGTTTTTATATTTTATATATACATATAATTTTTATTATTTACAATATTATACATAAATAAAAAAAAATAATGAGGCATGATTCCGAATCCTGCAGAATCCTTCCACTGCCAACAGTTTTGTCTTCAGAATCCTCCTGTCACATGGCACTCTGTGATTGGTCGGTGGGAATCCTCCCATGACTCCGAGTCTTGGGTTGCCAACACCCTAAGGACCCATTATAGGGGGTTCCAATGATTGCAAGTTTCGGGCCGTTGTACCATTTGCTTCCCAGTTTATACAAATAGTCTATAGGGAGGGTATATATAACATCTCCCAAATAAAATATGGGTCATACTATACAAACCCCCTACCCAAAACTCTCTCTAATGTAGGGTGTACTTATGTTTAGTAATTTTGTCTCCTAGTTGTCCTTTTTTTTTTTTTTTTTTTTTTTTTTTTTTTTTTTTTATACACACATATATATATATATATCAAGTGTCCTTTTACTCGTGTTTTTTTTTACTTAGTCCTTGTGTTTTTTTACATAGCCCTTGTGTTTTTTTTTTTACTAAATCAGGCCTGTGATGATCCCTTGTGTTCTTTTTTACTTAGTCCTATTTTTTTATTTTATTTTTTATTTTTTTAACATAATCCTTCTTTTAAGTTAGTCACGAGAGTAGAAACACGTTTTTAACTTAGTGCTTTTTTCACTATTGAAAATATTCCCTTTTGAGATTATAAACCACTACCAGTGATCAAACTTGCATTCACAAAACAAAAAATAGCAGTGATCAAACTAGCATTCACAAAACAAAAACTAGCATATCAATACTTGCTTGCAGAAAGTAACGATTAATACATCACCGTTTTACACGACTGAGGTATAATTTTACGCTATTACACATATTACTTTCAAAAATGTGTAACGTTTATAAAAAAAAAATGATAAATCGAGATTTTTAATAGGCTCATATTATTATCGTTTTATCATTTTGGCTGCAAAGTGAAAAAAACTCACTTTACCGTCCATTCAGTTATGCCATGCCAATCAAAACAATTTTTTTTTTAATCATCATCGCCGTATCTCGGTTTTTTTAAGAAACCATTTTAAAAAACCAAGTTTAGAAAACAACTGCTTATTTTAATAATAAGCAGTTTCAACAAACCATCACAACTGCTTATTTGATAATAAGCAGTTTCAACAAACCATCACAAACCATCCAAGAACACCATCATCACCAACAGTTTTACACAAACCTTTCTAACAAGAACACCATCACCATCCAAGAACACCATAACACCATCACATAAGCAAACCACATAAGAATATAAGCAGTTTTATAACTGCTTTTTTAAGATCTAAAAAAGCAGTTATGAAAAAGCATCACCATCAAGATCTATTGAATATTCACTTTTGAGATTATAAACCACTAGCAGTGATCAAACTTGCATTCACAAAACAAAAACTAGCAGTGATCAAACTTGCATTCACCAAGATCTAGAAAGATCTAACAAACCAAAAAAACCAAGATCTAACAAACCACATAAGCACATAAGCAGTTTCATAACTGCTTTTTTAAGATCTAAAAAGATCTAACAAACCAAGAAACACCAAGATCTAACAAACCACATAAGCACATAAGCAGTTTTTCACCAAGAACACCAAGATCTAACAAACCACCATCAAGAACACCAAGAACATCAACGACAGTTTTTCACCAAGAACACCAAGAACATCAACAACAGCTTTTCACCAAGAACACCAAGAACATCAACAACAGCTTTTCACCAAGAACACCAAGATCTAACAAACCACATAAGCACATAAGTAGTTTCATAACTGATTTTCTAACTAAGAAACCACTATCAATTATTTTAGATCTAAAAAGATGTAACGATAAAATTTTTTAACCAAGAACACCAACTGCCTTTCTAATCAAGAAACCACCATCAATTGTTTTAGATCTAAAAAGATGTAACGATAAAAATTTTTAACCAAGAACACCAACTGCTTTTCTAACCAAGAAACCACCATCAATTTTTTTAGATCTAAAAAGATATAACAAAATACCAATTGTTTTTCTAACCAAGAAACCACCATCAATTTTTTTAGATCTAAAAAGATATAACAAAATACCAACTGCTTTTGTAACCAAGAAACCACCATCAATTTTTTTAGGTCCAAAAACAACGAGTGTTATTTAGATCTAAAAGAGAGAGAGAGATTAAAACCATGGTTCCCAAAACACAACCAAACCATTTACATCAAAACCATGGTTTGTTAGCAGTTTTGTGAGAGAGAGAGAGGGAGGTGTGAAATGAGTGAGAGAGAGAGAGAGAGAGAGAGGGGGGGGGGGGGTCGAGAGAGAGGAAAGCGTGTTATTGCACCGCGAGAATACTGGATGAGTATGCCAAGCACGGGGTTGGTTATTGCTTCAGTGATTAACCGGCCTGTTGTATTTATATCCCAGCGACAAAGTCATACGTTTTTTCCGCTTTTTTCCAGTCCAGACTTATCACAAGGAACTGGCCCCCTTGTGATTGCCCGTGTGGGGGATGACGCCTGTGCTCATTTCATTTATGTGACGCTAGATGAAAATTCACCACTTCCGGATCCTCACCCACAATGGGGGATGTACAGAGTTGGCAATGCATCCGAATGGGCAACTTTATATTCCGATCGACAACACATGTATACTAAGAATAGACGAAGACAAACATAGTAAATGATTACTGATTTATGTTGTAAATAATTATACAGACAAAACATTGTAAATGATTACTGATTTATGTTGTAAATAATTATACCGACAAAAAATAGTGAACGATTACTGATTTATGTTGTAAATAACTGTTTGTATTATTTAAATTTATAATAACATTACTGATTTATGTTGTAAATTATTTTACAAATTCTTTGGCCAGGTGGAACGAAAAAATCCTTTCTAGTGTCGCTGTCAGAGAGGATTGATTATAGAAAGGACATCCTGTACAGACGCTACTTATGGTCAACCGTATTATGCATGTCCTTTTTCAGTAGTAAATAATCATACGTTTGCTTAGTTATGTAAATAATTTGTTTGTTAAGAATACATTTCTTATAATTTTCTTAACATGTAACAGCCAGGAACAGAAGACTATGGGTGTGAATACTTTATGTGGAAGGATGCTTTTCAAAACAAGCACTTTAGTCAAGCCTCTTCTTCAACGCAGTGCTCAAACTGCGTAGCTAAAGATAATAAGATTGACAAGCTTGAAACAAGAAACAAGATGTTATTGTCTCAAAACAAGATGTTGATAACAAGAATAAAGACGCTGGAGGCATCACTGAAATTGGCAAGGAATCCTGAGGATCACGCATGTCAGTCGGGTGCAAAGCTCCATGAGTTTTTAGATGAGATAAATAATCTTCATGTGTAGTAGGTGTTGTTGTTTTAAATAATGTGTTAATATTGTTGTTTAATTGAATAATAACAGTTGTTTTGTAGTTGTTTAATGTGTTAATGTTTAACGTGTTACTGCTGTTGTTGTTGTTTAATTAAATAGAAACACATTATACGAATACAAATAACATAATATAAAAAACATAACAAATAAACACTACAAAAAATATTTAAAAAAAAATAATAATAATAAAATAAAAAAAATAAAAAAATAAAAAAGGACAAATGTACACCCTCCCTAGTAGGAAGGGTTTGCTTTGTATTTGTAGGGAGGGTGGGGATAACCTTGCCCAATAATGAATTTGTGTGGGATATTGATTGTGGTGGGGACTAGTAAAAAAAACGAAGTAATAATTATGAATGAACATAACACTATGATATATTCAGTTATGGGTTGTTGTTTGTGGGGGGTTAGACGAGAAAAAATATAGCGGTATATAATATGATTAGGGTTATGGTTGTAATATTATGTTGGAATAATGGTTTGCTTGTATTTTGTTAATTATCAAATACAATATATAACCACTTTACTATTATTTTAGTAACAATTAAAAATAGTGTAGAAAACTAGAAGGGGGGTTGAATAGTTTTACCATTTTAAAATTAATTTACTTTGAGGACTTTATGTGAATTCAACTGATGTAAATAATAAACGACAAGTAATATGCAAGTAAAGAAAGAAACGATCAAACCACAACACGAGGGTTTATAGTGGTTCGGTCTACAAGGACTCTTTTTCCTTGCCCTACTCCACTCCCCTAGTATCCAACTCGAGAGTATCCTTCACTAATCTGCAAGCTCCTTTATCCGGTGGAGAAAACCTTCACACGTCGCTTACACAATATTTCCGACACAAAGCTAGATGTCGAGTTCTTTTACAAGGGTACAACCACTCCCGTCACACTACGTATTTTGAGGACTAAAATACTAACCGATCACTACAGAGGTTTATGATGGTTTGGTACAAACAATGATGTATGAATTAATACAATTCACACAATGACAAACAAACAAGTCTTGCAACGTTTTGTTGAAGCTTGTAAGTATTTGAATGATGCTTTGATCTTCTTGCTATAAAAGAAGTTCACTAAAATGAATATGAATGAGTTAGTTACAAAGAATGATGAATGAGATAATGTATGTTGTTTTTATGTATGTAAGTGATGATTAACAACATGGTGTGGCTTGCTATTTATAGGCAACAAGTGCCAGCAAGCCACGGATCAGGCGAAACCAATAATTTGGTTCCGTCCTTGTAGTATTTTGGTTCCGCCGGGACCTAACATAGGATCTTCAAAATCTTTATCAAATCTAACCAAAATATTTACCATATCAAATCTAACCAAAATATTTACCATATCTTCCAAGGATCCTATAGAGATATGCAATCTAAGATTTACTAAAGTAGGATGATATATGAAATGATGTAAAAATGCATTTTCATTTTGATTAAAATGTTTAGGAAAGTAAACTTGTAAAATGTATATACTAGCTAGCTAAATGATGTTGATTAAGAAGTAATTAGTTAGTTAATGAGTTACTAAAAATGTTTGATTACTTATGTTATCATAAGACACATTTTTTTATTGTAAAACATACTAATTTTACTTTGACACATAATGTGGCACTTTATTTGTTTTTAACACCTAATGTGACAATTTTCTTAAAATGACTAAAATGCTATATATAAAACAAACAATTTGTAACTTATGTTAAAATCTATTTGTGTTTAAGTAAGACTTGTAACTATATATACAAAAGACTTAACTAGATTTATACTTTGCTAAAATAAAGTTTATAATTGTCGTTAACAAAATATAGCAAATATCGAAAAATATAAACAACCTTTTTTATACGATATTTGTATTAACAATCTTACCCTTTTTGTTAAGGACAAAACATAAAGTTTATTTTTAAGCAATGAGATAAATAAAGTGCAAGTCTTTAAAAATATAGATTAAACTTGTTTTATGCAACTTTTAAATTCATTTAGATGTTTAAATTGTATAAAATTATGAGTTTAATATTTTCTCCCCATTTTTTTCGAAACAAAAAAAAGAGAAGCGTAGAGGAATGTAGTGGAAGCCCGAGTTTGATTGGCTCCCCTTGGCCAATACTTCCCCTAGTTGGTGTTGCCAAGTATAAGATACATGGATTTTGAATGCTACAAAACAAAGGTTAGTGATAATTAATCCAAACCAACCATTCATACAATATATAGAATAATAACCAACACACAACAAATAATACAACATCATTCATTAGTAAAATTCATTTTGACTAATGTCAAAATCATGGGACATAGATGAAGATGGTGAAATACAATGCAAAAAATGAAAAATAACTTAGAATAAAAATCCTAGAAAAATAACTTAGAAATAAAATCCGAAGACAAGAAAGTCCTAATGATATTGGACTTATTATTTCATCCATCATAGTTTTTCTATTGTGGTGGAGGATGAGAAAGAGAATTTAAACGTTCAAGGATGTGTTGGAGGATGAACCTCATTTCATCTTGAAGTTCATGGACCATTATCTTGGTCATTTCGCTAATTTTAGCGGCCCTTTCACACATGGAACAACCATGGCGAGGGAAGTCGGGTGGAAGTGGTAAGGCTTGATTGTAATTTGGTGGTGGTGGTGGATTTGTTGATTGAATGTCGTGTGCTTGAAAGGTGTTTGGTGGTGGTATGTTGGTTGCGGTGGAGAACAAGACTTCTTGTAAATGCATAGCTTCTTGAATGTGGGAACCTATCATGTTTTTGAAGGTGAGAAGACCATTCATTTCTTTGAGGTAGTTACGGGTTTCTTGTGTGCTTGGAGGGTCAATCCACATAGATTCATCAATTTCCCTAAAGGTAGGGAAAAAGGATTGAGGTTTTTGAGGTTGTGGTTGTGGTGGAGGTTGATCATCGTGGATTTCATGATGTTTATGGTCTCCATAGAGTGGCCCATGGATTTCCCTATGTATAGGGTGAAAAAGTAGAGGTTGTGGTTGAGATGGTTCACTATGAAAAGGCTCATTTGGCATGAATGATGCCCGAGGTGGTTCGTGAGCAATACGCTCGATTGATGTAAATGATGGTAGAGGTGGTGGATTTGATGTTCTTGGTGGCAAGTCTTCCAAGGTTTCCAAAAATGGATGAGGAGAAGTTGGTGGTGTAGCAAAAAGTTCAATGGGTTCAAGTTTTGGAGACTTTGGTGGTGATGGTGATTTTGGTGGTTGTGATGGAGTAGGAGGTGGTGTGGTTGCTATTGGAGTTTTGGTTTGAGGTGGAGTAGTCACAATGATAGATGATTTTCGTGGAGGTGTTGGAGTACTTAGATTCAAGAAATTTTCATCTTAGATGGGTGATGAGATGTTAATGGGTGAAGAGTCTGAGGATGATGACTTTAAGTTGACAAAACAACAAGGCTTAACACTAATCCTTGTGGTTCTTCTAGGTGGCCTAGTGTAGGGTGATGAGTTGCAGGATTTTGTCATTGAGAATTTGCTTAAGAAATGCTAAGATTCACAGGTTGTTGTGACGAAGGTGATGAAATGAAGTTCCTAGAGGTTCTAATTTATAGAGTTCAAGATTTGTGGAAGATTGTGCTTTGATTTGATGTTAATCCATTCAACATTAATCTTTCCTAATGATTTAGAAGTGTCAATGAGCTTGTCTAATCAACTAAAGTCAACCCAATGGAGGCGAGTTGAGTGATAGAACTAAGATATGCAGTTAATGTGTTGCAATCATTACAAAATCTTTGAGGTCAGAGACCCACGGATTGGAAGGTACCAAATAAAGGGTTCCTTCCTTTATAGAGAAAGGTTCCTTGAGTGGGTTTTGAGAAATTCCAAATTTTGGTGGGAAATGGTTATCCTATTGGTCCAAGTGAGATGACATGATACTAATATGAGTCAATGTCAGTGAAAAGTATCCTAGCAACAAAAATGCGTGATCTAGACTGCAGGATTTGAGCGAAAATGAAAATGTGTGTCTGCAGGTTGGCGGCACCAAATTTTATAACGGGCGGAACCCAAAAATTGGTTCCGCCCAATCCGTGGCATAATTTTTGGCGGTGCCAAAAATTTACACAGGCGGAACCAAATTTTTGGTTCCGCCCCATCCGTGGTGCCAAAAATGTTCACAGAGAGCAATTTTCATCCCCCGAAACCCGTTCAAATCCCGTAATTTCTTCTAAAACATGTGTAATTAATTAGTTGTGATTAGGAAATAACAATATAACAGGTATAAACACATGGATATGGATATGTATAGATCATGCATCTAAAAATTTCACTAAAACGTGAAAAATGAAAATTTGATAACATGGCGATGTTATCCACCTGCAAGGCATAGGGTTAGTTCACATAAGTGTTTAAACAAGTTATTATCCTAGAAATAGCGACATACACAATACATCATTGTTTTGGGACATTGTACCAAATGCTCATAAAACCTCTCATTGCTTGTCCAATTTCTTGTTTATCTTGGTGAGGAACCTTCCAATGCACTTGAACATCCCTCTTGTTTGCTTGAACTCTTCTGATTGGTTTTCAAGTACTGGAAGTTTTCGGAAGTAGTCAAGAGGAGGAAGCTTTGAGTTAGAGAGTCCATCCTCTGGGCTATTTGATGATGATGATGATGATGATGATGAGGAAGTTGGAGGATGAGGACGTTTCCCTTGAGTCTTTGCTACCCTCTTATCACTTAATGGTACCATGATGTGGTCAACAAGAGAATAGTCATGACATAACCTTTTAGCATTTGGTGGGATTGGTGCAAAGGCTCTATAGAGACGAGTGAGAAGCATCCCGTTGGGAAGAGCAGTGGTTCCTAGAGTGGGTATGTCGGCCATACTTTTGGAAACATAGTAGGCTAGGTTGAAAGGTTGATGAGTTGAGACACTATAGAGCATGTAGCAAAGACAAACATTGAGATGATCACGATTCCCAATGGTACAAAAAACATTTGCCCTAAGGACCTCTTCCCATTTCTTGAATTGAGGTTTGAGTTCATTGAGTTCCATGCCAAATGGGTCTCGGTTGATTTCATTACCCGAACGGGTTGTCCTAGTATCTGAAGCTCTAGGAAGGAAAAGATGGTCTCGGATTATTTCTTTGTCAACTAGAGGAGTTTGGTATGGAGCAGTACGATCAACTATGGTATCAAGAGTTGAGAGAGACCATTTATCCGAGTAAAGGCATGTACCTTGTAACAACTGGTAATTTTCCATTTTAACAATAATGATTAATTATCAGAAAATGCGTATTATTTATTTTCTGACATTTATCAATGAGAGGTAATCTCATTTAATTACATTATCACACTACAATAACTTAAAAACATTGATACGTGACATAATACATTGGAACGAGCTCACACATGGACCACTAAAATCCCTTAAACTAATTATACACAAAACGGATCCTTATTCTCTTATCTTGGCCTGTTACTATTCTTAGCCCAACAAAGAATTTCAGGCCCAACATAACTCAAGCCCATTTTCACCTTTTTCTTTTATCCTAATTCGACCCAACACGCGTATACTTGGCCCCTTTTATTTACAGGTTCGACAAAAAACCTATATCAAGTTTTACATATCTCGAATCCTTATATTCCCAAGATTCAGGAATGACTAATATCATTGTTTGATTCGAAACCTTGAACGTTTAATGAGACCAAAAGCTAGCCTTATTCGACCAATTATACTACACATCCAAATTTTCACAAATTCGATCCTTTTAATATTTTACCTATGTGCTTCACATTGTGCTTAGCTTAAATGGCCTCTGAAACCCTTACACGCCTTTTCTTATTCATTTTGACACGATAAGAATGTTGTATGAACCATGTATATGTCGAATGAAATTTGCCTCTTGCCACATGGTCTTCAAACCGAAACTCAAACACAATTACACCAACTTGAACTCATACACAAGTTGATATCTAGATTCCTTATCCTATCTCATCTACTGACACCATACGAATATAATTATCCCAACTTGTCCTAAAATATATATAAGACGAGTCACATGCATGCATACATACACATATACTTCCTTCACTCTTAACTCCATTTCACACACAAAGATCCTAAGTCTACATTCTCTAATTCGAGCACTCAAAGACCAGGAACAATTTCCATAATCACTTGAACCATTTTCAAGTCGAAAAGTTCTCATTCGAAGCTTTGGTTTATAGTTATATCAGGTTATTTGATTTTCTATCCAAGTTCTAGTTCGTTATAACGTTTAACTCTCACCATCTTGGAGTTGTAAGTCTTTACAAGCTCATTTCAATTATTTCTTATCGATTTAAACGTTTCCATGCATTGTTTTTACATCATTCGAACGTATATATTTTCAATGTATTTTTACATATCTCGTTATTTCATTTTAAGCATAAAACGTGGTTGCCTCCTATGATGGAAGGCTAGAAACCATGGTTACACCATCACACAACATTTACATGTTCATTTCTATGCATTTCGAGTACCATTTTTTATTATTGTTACATCGTATAACATATAACACACATATAAAAGTCATATTTACCTTGAACCAACTCACTAATGTCGACTAAGAAAGGCTCGGTAAAAATAGAAATCATTCACACAACCTATCAATATTATTGCACATCTCGATTCTCAATATGCTCACATAATAAGTTCATGTTATGAGTTTTCTTTTATAAGCTAGTATAAACCCTTTTTAAAGCCACAAGCTTAAGCCACTCGAATTGTGCTTAAACTCTTTTTGTATATTCGATTAAGCATTTTAGGAGCTTATTCGATCAGCTGGTCATTTAAGCTATTTAGTTATGATTTTGTCACTTTAAAACAAGCCCAAGACTAGCCCCAACTTCTCTTAAAACCCCCCGGATCTAAAAACGTTAATGGGCCTTTAACTTAACTCGTTAAGTCCAATAAGTGGAAAATAAGCTATATTAGCGAATAAGCAGTTGGATTAAACTTAAATAAGCTTTATTAAGTTACTAAAACTCTCGGATTACTTTTCACATTTTTTTGTGATTTTTGGACTAGTTTTGTAAAGTAATTTCACTATTTGGGTTAAATGTGTAAATTTTATATACTTATATCCAAAACTGCCAAAACAGTAAAATAAGGGTAGAAAATGTAAAAATATTAAACAGTAAGCTTGGAATGTCATTTTGGAAGTTTATGGACTAAAAATGTAATATATATATATATATATATATATATATATATATATATATATATATATATATATATATATATATATATATATATATATATATATATATATATATATATATATATATATATAACCAAGGACTAACGGTGCAACGCTAACTCCGTTAGGGTAGAAAATGTAAAAATTGTAAAAGTTCAAGGACCAACAGAAACTTTATACTCTTTTCATTTCTATTTCATGTTTTTACATTTTCAACCCCATCACGTGCATTTTTACGTTTCAGTCATATATTTAATCACGTTACGTTATATTTATATATATAACGAATTTTAACGATTTAACTTAACGTTTCGTTTCACCACTTTCGAGGAAACGATATTATTGGATTTAAAGACATAAAAACAAGATAATATTATATATAATATTATTTTTGAACTTTAAGTATTTTAAGCATATCACACTCACATCACCAAGGTGAGTCATAACTTACTTGATTTCACATTTCACCTTGCCAGTTATACTCAAGGTGAGTCATAGCCCCACTTTTACTATTATTACTTGCTTTACATTGGGGTGAGAAACATGCAAAACACTTTTTAAGGAACGACACTATACTCATGTTTTATCAAACTATTACGCAACGATTAGCCTAAGCATTGTATCCCCCCTCATGCCCAAACTCATGAACCATCAATTCCACTTGGGAAGCGCGAATGCTATAAATAGATCTATTGGGGATATCACCCCGTTCGGCTTGGTCAGGTTGACCAAATGCGAGCGTATAACATGTCGAAACACGAGTGTCTGGTGATAGACAATTACACGGGCCTTTATTTAACGTGCTTCTAGAGCATGCACATTGTCAAGCTTCAGTTGCATGAACTTAGTGCTAGCGTAATAGACATTTTTACGGATGTGGCATCATATTTGTTGTGATGGTCACATGCTGCACTTATGATACAACTTTACTGCTTTATACAAACCTATGAACTCACCAACCTTTGTGTTGACACTTTTAGCATGTTTTTCTCAGGTGAGTAATTGTTGATATATAATGATGCAAGGCAGTGCGTGGCAGGGGCATAGGCACACTTTTGGAGTGTACACATAACACTCATGACCAGGGTTTTTGTACTATGGGACAACTAATAACAATCATGGGCCTTGTTTTCCGCATTTCAAATTATGTAAAAATGATGTTTTAATTAATGAAGCTTTTAAAACGGATTTGATAAATTCGTTCTCTATTACTTGTGTTATGATCCAATCAAGTAGCACCCTAGACATTATTTCCGCTGCGATCTGGCTTATACTTGTTAACCTTATATTTATACTATAAGTATCTTCTATATACTTACACACACACGTACACCGTCTTTGTCACAGACGATGCCTTCACTTATGAAATCTTACTATTCAACTCTGAGTTTAACCACTCGTTTTATTCCCTTGAAACACTTATATTGCTATCATATAGGAAATCACCCATTTACCTGAACGCGACTTTAACCTATCACGCTATAACATGTCTCCTCGAAACATTAGAGCCTATTTTACTTATTTTGAAGAAACATGTCACCTGAAAGGCAAGACCTAAACTTAGCAATCCTGGAACAACTCATAGCTCAACGAGTCGCAGAGGCTATCGAGACGGGAATCCGCATGGCATTGATGAGCTGTGAAACACAACAGGAAACTAAGAACACTAACCGCAAAAGAAAGTTTGAAGATGGCTCAAAATCCAACCACCTGCTAAACAAATGACAAGAAGTCGCAAAGGTTTACTCCGCTAGACCCAGTGACCAGAAGGTCTATGCTGGCAAATCACCATTTTGCAATCGTTTTAAACTCCATCACAACGGACCATGCTCCGTAAAATGCGGAAATTGTCAAAGGATCGGCCATATGGCCAAGAATTGCAGATCACCAGTTCTTGCTACTGCGCAGAGGGCGCCAGTGGCTAATCAAAGAACTCCTACCGTCAAGGACAAATCTTCCATTACCTGCTTTGGTTGTGGAGAAAAAGGGCACTACAAGAATGAGTGCCGACAGAAGAAAAGCTCGCCAAGACTCGGACGTTAAGGGCAGAGGTTAAGCGTTTACGTCAAGGACGTAACTAATCTTAGATTCATATGTATCGTTTATGTACCCACTAAACCAAGTAGTTTTCGGTTAGTGTCTGATGTATTTTCCAATAAGCTTGAAATTTTCAGAACTTGTAACCGACTTTTAAATCTATAACAAGCTCATTTTATTATATCTCTGTTATGGACCATCATGATTTAATTCCTCCCATTCACACTCTATTTGTGATGCTATCAATTCATGTGATAATTTCTCTTGCTAAATATCATCATTTGTGCTTTTTGTAGACAAATGGCTCCACGCAGATCAAACCGTTCTCGCAACGCAACTAATGCTACTCCCCCTCCAAATGTAGTCAACCAGCCAACTTTGGCACAACTTGTGGCACAGCAGGTAGCAGAAGCCATGGCCACTGCTACTAACGTGGGATCAAGCACTAACACCGGTGACTGAGCCGCGAGAACCACTAATGTCAGTTGGGGCTGCACATACAAAGAATTTCGTGCTTGTGATCCAGGAAGTTTTAGAGGAACTGAGGGAGCTGTCAGCTTAGCAAGATGGCTAGAAAAGTTGAAAACTGTGTTTCGCATCTGCAATTGCGAAGAAGAATCCAAGGTTAAGTATGCCTCGTATACTTTGACAGGCAGTGCTTTAACTTGGTGGAACTCTTACATGAAGTCATCTGGAATGGATATTGCTTACGCTATGGCGTTGGAGCAGTTCAAAGCTTTAATGCTCCAGAAGTATTGCCCTCGCACTGAGGTCAAAAAGATGGAAGCAGAATTTTGGAACTTAAAGGTTCAAGGCACCAACATTGTGGTATATACACAACGCTTCCAAGAGTTAGCATTATTATGTCCCGAGTTGGTTGCTACTGAGGCGCGAATAATAGAGCGTTACATCGGAGGATTACCCTTGAACATCAGAGGGAGTATATTGGCTGCTAATCCTATTGACTTACATAACACGATCTCCATCTCTCACAACTTAATGGATCATGTGATCCAAGATATGGCAGAAAAAGGAGAAGATAACAAAAGGAAATGGGAAGACAACTCAAGAGCCAACCATCAGCCAAACAAAAACCCCAATAACAACAACAACCAGAACAAGCGACAAGAGGTCGCCAAGGTCTATACTATTGAGTCGGGAGAAAAGAAGGTTTACGCAAGGAAGTTACCCTTGTGTAACCGTTGCAACTACCACCACAACGGGCAGTGTGCTGGAAGGTGTCACAACTGTCAGAAGATAGAACACATGGCCAAAGACTGCAGGCCTAGAGCCCTCACAGGAGCACCGACAGCACCAAAGAATAATCGAGGGGCTGAGGTAACTTGCTATGGATGCGGAAAGAAGGGGCACTACAGGAACAAGTGCCAAGAAAACGTGGAAAACAAGACTTGAACATAATATCAAAAGGTCGGCTGCCCTATATGTCGAGACCTAAGTTTAGATTCTCTTAAATTGTATCCCTGTGAGGTTACATTAGTACTTTCCTACGAACCTTGTCGTATTGTATGAATCCAGTGCACATTTATCTTGAGCTATAGGCTTAGTTAACTCGCAACTATCTGAAAACTCATATCAACTCGATGTGACTTTACTACTACCTTGGAAATAATGAATTGTTTTCTATTGTCCTACAAACCGTTTTATATAATCAATTCATAGCAATACACTACCATCCTATTAGGAATCTGGTTAATATCATTCCTGGCCGAACAATAGACTATTACCATCTTATAAGGTTCTCTCATAAACACTAGGATCCATTTCAGAGCTATCCTGTTACCATCCCAGGGATTTCTAATCCATCACCGTCGTGCAAACCAATTTTTCTTATTACCTTAAGAAATTATTTAGGTTGCCATTTTACAAAACAACACATTGAACACCATCTAAAACTCTTAAGAAACATAACACCACTTTGACTGAGTCAAGCATCACATCATTGGTCCTCAATTATACATAGCCTGATCACCTATGTCTAATTCGGGAAGAATCATGTCATGAATGAAACAATCAACTTTTCAAAACTCCTCAAACAATCTTCATTCAAAAGCAAAAGCTTTTCGACAAGACAAACTGTTCTTAAACATCCCTCTTGACAACACTCTATAGATATCTACACCTATTACCCATCATCCTAAGGAAAGAAACCCGACATGAGTAAGAACTTGAATTCACGTGGAAACGCAGAGATGAATTCAAGACCAAATATCCACATCTTTTTATATCTTCACCTGATAACACGAGTTGAATGTCGGGACGACATTCAAATAAGGTTGGGAGACTGTAACAAATGGTAATTTTCCATTTTAATAATAATGATTAATTATCAGAAAATGCGTATTAATTATTTTCTGACATTTATTAATGAGAGGTAATCTCATTTAATTACATTATCACACTACAATAACTTAAAAACATTGATACGAGACATAATACTTTGGAACGATCTCACACGCGGACCACAAAAATCTCTTATACTAATTATACACCAAACCCTTAAACTAATTATACACCAAACGGATCCTTATTCTCTTATCTTGGCCTGTTACTATTCCTAGCCCAACAAAGAATTTCAGGCCCAACATAACTCAAGCTCATTTTCACCTTTTTCTTTTATCCTAATTCGACCCAACACACGTATACTTGGCACCTTTTATTTCCAGGTTCGACAAACAACCTATATCAAGTTTTACATGTCTCGAATCCTTATATTCCCAAGATTCAGGAATGACTAATATCATTGTTTGATTCGAAACCTTAAACCTTTAACGAGACCAAAAGCTAGCCTTATTCGACCAATTATACTACACATCCAAATTTTCACAAATTCGATCCTTGCAATATTTTACCTATGTGCTTCACATTGTGCTTAGCTTAAATGGCCTCTGAAACCCTTACACGCCTTTTCTTATTCATTTTGACACGATAAGAATGTTGTATGAAACATGTATATGTCGAACGAAATTTGCCACTTGCTACATGGTCTTCAAACCGAAACTCAAACACAATTACACCAACTTGAACTCATACACAAGTTGATATCTAGATTCCTTATCCTATCTCATCTACTGACACCATACGAATATAATTATCCAACTTGTCCTAAAATCTATATAAGTCGAGTCACATGCATGCATACATACACATATACTTCCTTCACTCTTAACTCCATTTCACACACAAAGATCCTAAGTCTACATTCTCTAATTCGAGCACTCAAAGTGTGACAAATGGTAAATTTTCCCTAATAATTAATTTATAACTGACCATTTATTATGACTAAATCACCAGATTAGGCATTTATATGATTATCACGGGAAAACAGACCTGCACACTGTGTCACACAGTAATCTCACCAAAAACAGTGAAATTTTCCATCTCACATTTTACCCACTATAATGTAGTAAAAACGGGTGGTTATCTCATTTTTACTCAGAATGACACCACACGCGTACCAATGTCTCAACAGTAATAAATTTAAAACTCAGAAATTATTGTAAATTCATAAAACACTAAATTCATTCAAGTATGATATAAACGTCTCTGAAAATCCATTCTTCCATATTTATAACGGTTCCGGGAAGGACCCGAGCTCAACTCAGTTCAGTAAGACACGGGTATAATTTACTCATTCTATTAATTAAATCAAACCTTATAAACTTAAAATAAAAACTCCCACTCACACACTTATCCAGAAATCTGTCTTCTTCTTTCCCCTAGGGTTCTTTTGTCCGCCCCTCTTCTTCCCCAAAAATAAGAACCGATCCATCACTATCTATCATCTTTGTCATCCCCTTCCTTCGATCCAAACAATCCCTATCATTTTCACAGAGCTCGATTTTCCCTAAGTCAAACATAGAAAGACTACATCAGAAGAGGAAATAGCACTCGAATAAAAGGTTTACTTCTCCCAAATCCGAAAGTAGCCATGGAGTTACTCTCCATATTCTTCTTTTTAAACCAAGATCCCAGAGGCATTCGAATCACACCTCAACAATCATACTCAAAGTTTTCTGAGATCAAGAATACTCAAGAAAGAGCAAAAGGTTGTGGTGGGTTGTGGTTCGAAATGGGATAATTGGGTTCGGATTTGGAGTCTTGTTCGAGTCTCTTGAGTTCATCCTCTCGTCCGAATCATTGTAAGGAATTAAGATTTGTGTCCGAATCTTTTCTATTCGTATCATGTTAAATTGATTCTGTTAATCTTAGGTCGAATAAGTGGTAATTTAGGTTGTTGGATTTTATTGATTTTCGGTTATAAATTATTGTCAATAAGCTAATCTTTGTTGCTGTAAATTTTAGATGTTGTTGTTGTTGTATTCGTGTGGCTTAGGATATTAAAAAATCTAGAAATCATTATTAGGTTAATATCTTGTTGGTCGTTGTGGCTAAAGTTTGTGATTCGAATCAAATGACTCTAGGAAATTCATAGATTAACGTAGCGAATTAAGTCTAGTGATTGTTGATGAGGAATTTTGTGCTAGAACCGTTTGGGATGATTCACTCTTTTGGTTTAGTGATATGAACTCGGATGAAAATCACGATCATTCATTAGTCGAATAAGAACCACCCAAACGAGGTGTTTGGATGGTGGTCTTAGGCTGGGAAACCACCCTTCATAGGGGAGGTTCTGGCCGAATGGTTGTCGAATTAGACTTACCCAGGCAGCCACCATGGAGGTGAGCTAGCCTTGGGTTAAACCTCACATTGAGCAAAGAGATATTGCTCCTGAACTCTCCCCAAAAATACACTACTTAGGACCAAGAATGAGAGGCAAGAACTAAGGGATGAACCCTTGGTTCGAGCCTAGAATGCACCCATGTTGACCCAAGGTTGAACCCCAAATCGGGGTGAAGACTTACTCCCTCAATTCGAACCCATATGGAGTGTTGAATGCCAATCTTCATAGGAACCTCAATGTATCACTCCTAGTTGTATACCTTTTGGCTAAAACACATTGAGTGCTAAGAGGCCTCTTTGGTTACATGAGTTGTGTTCACTAGAAATGATTCTTTTCCTTGCCGATGAAAGGACGGTTATATCAAACCAAAACTCTCACCGAGACTCCTATAATTTTGGAGTTGAGTAGTACTCAACCCCAAAGTGAGCCAAGACGTGAGTTCTCTAAGTCCTTTGTTGTCGAATATTGGTCAGGAGATTTCCCCGAAAAATACACCAAGTCCCTTTTGGGACGTGAATGAGTGTGTGTTGTGTTTTCCCCTTACCAGGCCAAACCAAAGACAGCCCAATCAGGACCAATTACAAGCCCAATCAAGAATCCCTTAGACTAGCCCATGACATATCTGTAAGGGAGTTAGCTCGGCTGAATTGAGCCCACCAGGCCCAACGTGGCTGATGGTGGCCAGTCCAGCCCAATACCGAGCCTTTTCCCCCCTCCTCCTCTGATTCAGTTGGGCCACAGCCCAACAAATATTTATTATGCGAGAATGGTTAACACATATATATATTAGTCGCAAAATAAAAATAAATATAGCCGATCACGCAAATTTTTTATATTGAGACTAACGTACATGTATGAAACTTGTATCGTCACAACTTAAAAACTCGTCAACTATATAATTGGACCATTTAACTTGCGATTGTCACTTAGATGTCGTCTTACACTTATATATAAATGTAAAACATAAAAATTGGCATAAAGGAATACAAATTTTATATACACACATAGGTCGCTAAAATGTAAAACTTGACTAATATAGTGACCAAATCAAGTTCTTACTAAGTACAAAATAAAACACATATGTAAATATACATTTTGATATTTATTTAATCAACCAATAATCATGTCGTTACTAAAAACTAGAAAATGAAATTTAACATAAACTTTACTTAAAGTACTATAACGAGATCAAAGGTTTTCCTAAACTTGTAAATTATAAACAAGTCATAACTCATCGTTAATAATTAAATAAACTTAGTTCATTTTAATAAACGAGATAAACATAATTGTTATTAAACCAACTTTATATTACATTTTTCTCAAAACATTAAACTATTAGATAATAAACGTCACTTACGCTTAATTTTATTTCAAAATCTATATAACCAAATATAACGACTAAAATACATGACCTTAATATATATATATATATATATATATATATATATATATATATATATATATATATATATATATATATATATATATATATATATATATATATATATTTTATCACATCTCGATTATATCTATTCGTGCCTTAAATCGTTCATTTCATTTCTTTCCAAATTCCGTCACTCAAGTTTCCTATAATATTCTCGTTTCCTCATTTCCATACATATAAGTCATTCGTAGAGCTAAACCTTACCATTTCTTAGGGAATCCATTCGTAACCTCACTCGCCGCCACACAAGTGACAACAACATAAACACTTTAAAACATTGGAATTTAATTCTGAAAAGACTTAATTTAATACTTGAAACTAAAACATGGTTTATTAATCTAGGTTGCGTGTTGGTGCTGTACACTCCTTAATTTCACAGCATTCACTGTTCAGGCCATTAAAGGTGAGTTTATAGCCCCATTTTATTTATACTTGTTTTACAAATATGGGGTGAGAAACATGCAAATCATTTTATGGACCATAATATTATAACATTTTCTCAAAACTATTGCGTAGTTAGCCTAAGCCCTAGAACCCACTATCATGCCCATTTTTCATGAGCCGTTAGTTCCTTTTGGGAAGCGCGATTGCTTCAGATAGATCTATTGGGTTGACTCCCCCATTCGGTTGGCCAGACAGGTCAATGCGGACGTATAGCAAGTCGTACTTCGAGTGTATTGGGTTAAACACTCGCTAAGGGCCCCTTGACTATTATTTATGTGCTATAGTTTGGCGCACTAAACTGTCGAGCTTTGGTTGCATGAACTTAGTGCTAGCCCGATAGAAAATTTTTTATGATATTATATGTGTTGTAATGATCATGCTGGTCCAAACTTATTATTTAATGCTTTTATCTAAACCTATGAACTCACCAGCTTTTTTTGCTGACTTTTAGCATATTTTCTCAGGTGTGTAATTTGATTTGTTATGGCAAGGATTTGGCAAGGCAAGGGTCATGGACCTTTTTCTGAAGAAGTGGCAAATAATTTGAGACTTGTTTTTATGTGGGACCAATGTAACCAATGGGTCTATTTTCCTAAATCTTTTGTAAACACTAAATGTTGATTTAATTAAAACGGAGTATGTATTCCGTTCTTTGTTTACCTTGTGTTGTGATTTCCAGTCTACGCAAGTAGCACCCTCAAAGTTCTGTATGCTTCCGCGACTGTTAAATTTTAGGGGTGTTACACAAAGACCAGGAACAATTTCCATAATCACTTGAACTATTTTCAAGTTGACAAGTTCTCATTCGAAGCCTTGGTTTATAGTTATATCGGGTTATCTGATTTTCTATCCAAGTTCTAGTTCGTTATAACATTTAACTCTCACCATCTTGGAGTTGTGAGTCTTTACAAACTCATTTCAATTATTTCTTATCGATTTAAACATTTCCATGCATTGTTTTTACATCATTCGAACGTATATATTTTCTATGTATTTTTACATATCTCGTTATTTAATTTTAAGCATAAAACGTGGTTGCCTCCTATGATGGAAGGCTAGAAACCATGGTTACACCATCACACAACATTTACATGTTCATTTCTATGCATTTCGAGTACCGTTTTTTTATTATTGTTACATCGTATAACATATAACACACATATACAAGTCATATTTACCTTGAACTAACTCACTAATGTCGACTAAGAAAGGCTCGGTAAAATAGAAATCATACACACAACCTATCAATATTATTGCACATCTCATTTCTCAATATGCTCACCTAATAAGTTCATGTTATGAGTTTTCTTTTATAAGCTAGTATAAACCCTTTTTAAAGCCACAAGCTTAAGCCACTCGGACTATGCTTAAACTCTTTTTGTATATTTGATTGGGCTAAAAAGCCCAATAAGTAGTTTAGGAGCTTATTCGATCAGCTGGTCATATAAGCTATTTGGTTATGATTTTTTCACTTTAAAACAAGCCCAAGACTAGGCCCAACTTCTCTTAAAACCCCCGGATCTAAAAACGTTAATGGGCCTTTAACTTAACTCGTTAAGTCCAATAAGTGGAAAATAAGATATATTAGCGAATTAGCAGTTGGATTAAACTTAAATAAGCTTTATTAAGTTACTAAAACTCTCGGATTACTTTTCATATTTTTTTTGTGATTTTTGGACTAGTTTTGTAAAGTAATTTCACTATTTGGGTTAAATGTGTAAATTTTATATACTTATATCCAAAACTGCCAAAACAGTAAAATAAGGGTAGAAAATGTAAAAATATTAAACAGTAAGCTTGGAATGTCATTTTGGAAGTTTATGGACTAAAAATGTAATATATTATATATATATATATATATATATATATATATATATATATATATATATATATATATATATATATATATATATATATATATATATATATATATATTAACTGATGTGCGTGTGTATTGCTCTAATTCTTTTATATCCACGGTAGCGGATCCAAGAACTTGGTGCGCGCGTGATGTGTCGTTGTGGTTTAGCAGTATTAGTGCCTACTCAAGTTTTAAATTTATATTTAGCCGACTTATCAATAAAACTCACACTTTAACGAGCAGTGTACCCGGTCAGTATGAATATAATGGTAAGTAGAGTGTCGATCACTAAGAGTGGAACGTATTATCTAGTTATTCTAATCAGTATTTTAATATCTTAAGTTAGCTGTACAACCTAATCTAACGCAAGGGGGTTTCAGCCTGAGAGACTGGCACGGTTTGGTTATGATTAAATATAAACTAAACTAATGAGCACGAATCAGCGATTAGCACACACGTACACAGTTAGATACTCGAGACAATAAGAAGACATGTCCTGATAATTAAGTAGCTTGTCACTTGTTTTATTGCTAGTTTTATATGAAGTGTATATAATTAACCCTTTCTCGTTGGCTCTAATCTTATCGGCGAGTAAACCCTTAATGATCACTTATGTCTATCCCACTATCCTAGAAACGATAGAATAAATAGGCGAGGAAGGGGCATGGCGACCCAAGCAATGCTCAGCTAGACACAGAGGTTATCAATGCACTAATAAAAGTCACCAAAGACATCAACATATAAACTTTAATTAATGGGAAAGCAATTTTAAGGGGTGTCCATGATATTCCGTAGTCACATGGAATCGGCCCATCAATCCTGATGAATTAAAGTGTACTAATACAATAAAACAAAACTACTTAATGAATTGAATACATGCAGGACCTTCTTACAGCTCTTGTATCTTCGTTTAGGGTGTGTCTTGTGCTGCTAACACGTCTGAATTCGGCCTTAGGGTTTCTTCTGTCTTCGGTCTCTAAAGTCTAGTGTCGTACTAACTGTCTGGTCTTGGGGTATTTATAGTTTCTGTCTGAGGGTTAGATGCGGCGCATAGGATAAGTAGATGCGGCGCATTGACTTAACTTCGCGTGGGGTCCAAGATTAATATATTCAGGAATATTCGTACACCGCCTTAAGATGCGGCGTAACTCCATTTCTCTATGCGGCGCATGTCCTTTGCTGTCTTGGATTGTAACTTGTGAAATCTTGATAGTGATGCGCCGTATGTAAGAAGTATGTTGCGGCGTATCTGGAGCAGAATGATCTTGATCTTGTACATTTCAGTAGACTCTTAACATCTTGCTTGTTTTGCTCCATAATTAGTCCAAAATCGCCAAGTTTCACATAATATTTGTTTTTACCTGAGAATTACAAAAGTAAACATTAACGTATCAATTCTCATATATAATATAATAAAACAAGTCAAATAAATAGGATAAATGATGATAATAAAATGTACTTATTTGAGTTCATCAAATATCCCCCCACTTGAACTTTACTTGTCCCCAAGTAAACCTTAGAATGAATTTTATGAAAATGTATCCTAAAAGATATTAGGATTTATTTTTATATTAAAGCATGTATTCGTTTTGTCATAATTGCACAACCAAACACTTAACGAATTAGAAATAAAATAAAATATTTTGATAAAAGCAAATCTAATCGTTTAACTGTCCAGTCGTGACGAATATTCTATCATAAGCTTGGCAAGTATACGCATCTCCCCCACTAAAGCCAAGGAATAACAAGTCTAAAGCAGTAAAAAGGGTTTGTTGGTTAAGGGTTAATCATTCTTCTTAATCTCTATCGATCTCACATTCCAGAAAAGGCGACAAAATCACAAATACATGATCGAATCCACGACCACGATACTTGCAATTGCTCAAATCCTTAACTCGAATAGGCTAAATATAGGACCAAGTAATCTTTACCAATAATATTATATCAAAAAGGGCGACAAAATCATAAATACATAGCCGAATCCACAACTACGATACTTAAGATTGCTCAAATCCCTAATCTCAATAAATCAAAGGTTTGGATGAAGAATGATATAGGGTATGGATAATATTTGGGATAAAAATTGGTGTAAAATGAAAGATAAACAAAACAGATAAATTAAAATCCTAAGTGTGGTAAATTACTTTCCCAACCATCCCATGAATAAGACTCATATCATTGAATAACTCACGCTTTAACACTTGAAACACACGTTTTAGGTAGACACGAATTATACTCAACAAGATCTCAATCAAAGAATAACCTTAGTTGGCGTTCCCATAACGGCCAACTCCCATTCAATCCATAAATATAATATAAAACAAATAGTGGTGATATCGACCACTTAATACAAAACTTTACATAAGTTGGTTAAAACAAACTTCCAACTTTTTTTTTTTTTTTTTTTTTTTTTTTTTTTTTTTTTTTTTTTTTTTTTTGACATCAACATATGTGTAAAATTTCACAACTTTTCTATCATTATTTTTCCGGATAATTTTTCCATACTTTTCATACTTTCAGAAATAACTGCAATAGTGAAAGTAGTAAACACACGAAAAATAAACTCAAAGATATACAATATTTACTTTCATACCAATTGCATTGTGCAATTTCCTGACTCAACTAAAGATAATGAATTACGCACGCGAACACAGGTAATGTAAGAAAACACACTTTGCCTAAAGCAATTAACCAACCACGGATTTTAATCTACAGGGTAGGCTAAGGTGTAAGGGTGTAACGAAACATTATAACAAAGGTGTAAGAAACGAAAGGAATGGCTCTGAGGGTTTTTCTAGGGGTATCTTACTCTAAAAGTGAGAGTAACAAAATGTTTGTGTGGGGGTTAACTAACCAATGTAGTTAGTTAATATCACATAACATATAAAGGCTATTTGGGTGTAATCCTAGAAATTTACCAATTTAGACAAGTCATTCCAATTATATAGATAATACTTATTATGGTGGTCTCGAATAGTATACAAGCCAAGTTCTAAAGTTTACAAGTCACCGGCACACTCATAGATTTGTGAATTTTGAAAAGTTCACAATTTTTGGAAATAATGTTATGTGTGCAGCTATGTAATTTAGACTTTAAACAAAAACATGCTAAAAAAATTTTAAATTTTGATATATTAAGCGCATTTTAAGCATATTTTGAAAAAGTTTAGGACAAGTGTTCTAATTCTCCAATCCCCCCACTTAAGTTAAACAACGTCCTCGTTGTTTGTGTCAAAGGTTAAAAACTGGAAAATAAAAGAATTAGAACAGAAAAACTCCCCTGAGATTTGCTCGGTATGATCCTCCATTTGTATAAGAGCAAAAATCAACTTTCTTGTGGATGAGAACGTTTAAGCTTCATAGATGATGTATCCACAGAAATGCAGGAATCTATAATACCATTAAGACTTTAACACACCTGAGTTAAGAAGGTTCAAACTTGCATAATACATTAGTAGTTAGTAAAAATAAAACTGAAAAATTAAACTGAAAATCATCAGGTCAGTCGATACGCCGTATCTTATGGAAGAAGATACGCCGTATCGAGCCTGGAATAAATACGAATCAGAATAAAAGATGCGTCGCATCCTTAACCAGGGATGCGCCGCATTAAATAAACTGACAGAAAGTTTTAAAGTCAAAAATAAAAATGCAGAAAATGAAATAAGATATGACCAGTGCAGGCGATGCGTCGCATCTTAGGATTGAGATGCGCCGCATCTTCTGCAGGTCTGACAGACTCGACACAGAACAGAATGTAAAAAATTTCCGGGTTGTCTCCCGGTCAGCACTTGTCTTTATTCCGGAGTCTTCAAGTTAGACTCACGTTCAGCTCCTTATTTCGTTCTATTGATCCCCACATGTCCGTGCACGATGTAGTTGCGAATTACTTCGTCACGAACATACTCTTGCCCCAATTCAAGTACACCTTTGTAGAATCCTTTCATCTTTTGGTACGGATACTCGATCCCTTTCTCAGCATCATTTTCATCTACAAAAAGAAATGGTGTAAATTTTTAACAAAATTTGTTAGGGGCATGTTTAAACCTTGGGTGAGCACGAGGCATCATGTAAGTGATGACGTCGCTTCCACTTTTAAAGGTGATCTTCCCTTCAAATCTTTTAGCGTTAATTTCGACCTCCTTACAAAATGGTTTCCCAACGATCACGTCACCCATCTCAACATCACGATAAGCATCCATGTTTTCCACCACGGTGAAATCTTTAATGAGATTTTTCTTTTAAACACATTAATCTTAGCATGGGCGGTAGACAAGAAAGGTCTTCCAAGGATTAAATCGGCATCAATCATGAGCATATTGAAGTTGACATCTTCAAAAACTTCCACTTCGAATGAATCCGAAAGCAAGAGTTCCTTAGCAAGATATCCGTTCACTGTCATGTCTTCCATAGCAAAACCTGTCATCATAGGTAAAATCGTCAGTAGGATTTGTTCGCTAGAAGAGAAATTAATGAATTTAGAAACGGATATAAAAATAACTGATATCTGCAGATGATGCGCCGTATCCAGAAAGTTAGATACGCCGTATCTTATAACGTTAAAATTTAATCAGACTTTTATTCAGAAAGTAGATACGCCGCTTATGAATTAGAATGCGCCGTATCAGTTTAAATTATCAAAAATCGATTATATTTATTAAAATTAAATGCGTCGTATTAACAGAAGCTAATGCGCCGTATTTTCGTTAGGTTTCAAAATACAAAATTTTTGATTCAGAAGATGCGCCGTATCGATAGAAATCGATGCGTCGTATCTGTTTAATAATTCGAAAACTGTTTTTAATTTAAATAGACAATACGCCGTATCTGTTAAAACAGATGCGTCGTATGGCGTTAGGGTTTAGAAAAATATCTTATTAAAAACAGAATACGCCGTATCTTGGGGAAAGATGCGTCGTATCGAATTTATTAAACGCGTTGTATTTTATAAAAATTAAACGCAATACGCCGTATCTGTAAAAATAGATGCGCCGTATCTTTTGAATCAGCTCAATACAACGATAGCAGAATGCAGAAAAATAGAAAAAGAACAAAAAAATCAAACAAAAAGAAACAAAAATTAAAGAAAATAAAAACACACAAAAACAGAAAATATGCAAAATAATACAATGAATGCAATTTATCTAATATATAACAGGGTTAGTGGTTAGAATCTAAAAATTAAAAAGAAAAATCTAATTAAAATACTAATCAAATTAACAGATAATAACAATTCACTCCCCGGCAACGGCGCCAAAAACTTGATGTGCGTGTGTATTGCTCTAATTCTTTTATATCCACGGTAGCGGCTCCAAGAACTTGGTGCGCGCGTGATGTGTCGTTGTGGTTTAGCAGTATTAATGCCTACTCAAGTTTTAAATTTATATTTAGCCGACTTATCAATAAAACACACACTTTAACGAGCAGTGTACCCGGTCAGTATGAATATAATGGTAAGTAGAGTGTCGATCACTAAGAGTGGAACGTATTATCTAGTTATTCTAATCAGTATTTTAATATCTTAAGTTAGCTGTACAACCTAATCTAACGCAAGGGAGTTTCAGCCTGAGAGACTGGCACGGTTTGGTTATGATTAAATATAAACTAAACTAATGAGCACGAATCAGCGATTAGCACACACGTACACAGATAGATACTCGAGACAATAAAAAGACCTGTCCTGATAATTAAGTAGCTTGTCACTTGTTTTATTGCTAGTTTTATATGAAGTGTATATAATTAACCCTTTCTCGTTGGCTCTAATCTTATCGGCGAGTAAACCCTTAATGATCACTTATGTCTATCCCACTATCCTAGAAACAATAGAATAAATAGGCGAGGAAGGGGCATGGCGACCCAAGCAATGCTCAGCTAGACACAGAGGTTATCAATGCACTAATAAAAGTCACCAAAGACATCAACATATAAACTTTAATTAATGGGAAAGCAATTTTAAGGGGTGCCCATGATATTCCGTAGTCACATGGAATCGGCCCATCAATCCTGATGAATTAAAGTGTACTAATACAATAAAACAAAACTACTTAATGAATTGAATACATGCAGGACCTTCTTACAGCTCTTGTATCTTCGTATAGGGTGTGTCTTGTGCTGCTAACACGTCTGAATTCGGCCTTAGGGTTTCTTCTGTCTTCGGTCTCTAAAGTCTAGTGTCGTACTAACTGTCTGGTCTTGGGGTATTTATAGTTTCTGTCTGAGGGTTAGATGCGGCGCATAGGATAAGTAGATGCGGCGCATTGACTTAACTTCGCGTGGGGTCCAAGATTAATATATTCAGGAATATTCGTACACCGCCTTAAGATGCGGCGTAACTCCATTTCTCTATGCGGCGCATGTCTTTTGCTGTCTTGGATTGTAACTTGTGAAATCTTGATAGTGATACGCCGTATGTAAGAAGTATGTTGCGGCGTATCTAGAGCAGAATGATCTTGATCTTGTACATTTCAGTAGACTCTTAACATCTTGCTTGTTTTGCTCCATAATTAGTCTAAAATCACCAAGTTTCACATAATACTTGTTTTTACCTGAGAATTACAAAAGTAAACATTAACGTATCAATTCTCATATATAATATAATAAAACAAGTCAAATAAATAGGATAAATGATGATAATAAAATGTACTTATTTGAGTTCATCAATAACAAAGGACTAACGGTGCAACGCTAACTCCGTTAGGTTAGAAAATGTAAAAATTGTAAAAGTTCAAGGACCAACATAAAATGTATACTCTTTTCATTTCTATTTCATGTTTTACATTTTCAACCCCATCACGTGCATTTTTACGTTTTGGTCATATATTTAATCACGTTACGTTATATTTATATATATAACAAATTTTTACGATTTAACTTAACGTTTCGTTTCACCACTTTCGAGGAAATGATATTATTGGATTTAAAGACATAAAAACAAGATAATATTATATATAATATTATTTTTGAACTTTAAGCATTTTAAGCATATCACACTCACATCACCAATCAAATCGTTATCCGTTACTCACTTTCACAATCACTATTCATATTAAGTCAAATTCTCAGACTTCACTGTTATTCAGGTCGTGTGTTGGAGCCGTTCCCATAACTTACTTGATTTCACATTTCACCTTGCCAGTTATACTCAAGGTGAGTCATACCCCCACTTTTACTATTATTACTTGCTTTACATTGGGGTGAGAAACATGCAAAACACTTTTTAAGGAACGACACTATACTCATGTTTTATCAAACTATTACGCAACGATTAGCCTAAGCATTGTATCCCCCCTCATGCCCAAACTCATGAACCGTCAATTCCACTTGGGAAGCGCGAATGCTATAAATAGATCTATTGGGGATGACACCCCCATTCGGTTTGGTCAGGTTGACCAAATGCGAGCGTATAACATGTCGAAACACGAGTGTCTCGGGATAGACACTTACACGGGCCTTTATTTAACGTGCTTCTAGAGCATGCACATTGTCAAGCTTCGGTTGCATGAACTTAGTGCTAGCGTAATAGACATTTATACGGATGTGGCATCATATTTGTTGTGATGGTCACATGCTGCAATTATGATACAACTTTACTGCTTTATACAAACCTATGAACTCACCAACCTTTGTGTTGACATTTTTAGCATGTTTTTCTCAGGTGATTAATTGTTGATATATGATGATGCAAGGCAATGCGTGGCAGGGGCATAGGCACACTTTTGGAGTGTACACATAACACTCATGACCAGGGTTTTTGTACTATGGGAAAAGTAATAACAATCATGGGCCTTGTTTTTCGCATTTCAAATTATGTAAAACTGATGTTTTAATTAATGAAGCTTTTAAAACGAATTTGATAAATTCGTTCTCTATTACTTGTGTTATGATCCAACTAAGTAGCACCCCAGACATTATTTCCGCTAAACGAATTTGATAAATTCGTTCTCTATTACTTGTGTTATGATCCAACTAAACGAATTTGATAAATTCGTTCTCTATTACTTGTGTGTTTTTAATTTGTGAAAAGGAGTGTTTGTTTAAGCTGTTTAAAATCTGACCCAGGAACCCACGGATTTGGTGGAACCAAATTTTTTGTTCCGTCCGTGTTGGCGAAGGGTTCCTTGGGAACAGAATTTGATTTGGTCAGTTTTGTCGTTTTGGTTAAACGAAGGTTTAAGCTAAGATCAAAACTACAAATTAGGTTCCATTAGTCCTAGTCCAAGTCTAAGGAGATTGAATGGCTCTCGTTTAAGAGGTTTAGTAAGGATATCGACAATGTTATCTTCTGAGGATACTTTCTCGATTGAGATGTTTCCTTTTTGAACATTGTCGTAAAGGAAATGATGATGAATTTCAATGTGTTTAGTTCGAGCTTGTTGAACTGGATTTTACTGAGGTCGATAGCTCCTTTGTTGTCGCAAAGAATAGAGATGTCGTTAAGTTGAATTCCGTAGTCGACAAGAGCTTGCTTCATCCACAGAGTTTGATGACATGCTTTTCCTGCTGATACGTATTCGGCTTCGGTTGTTGAGATGGCAAGAGCCATTTGTTTCTTTGAAAACCATGAGGTGAGACAATGTCCAACAAAAGTACAAATACCACTTGTACTTTTTCTATCAACATAGTCACCGGCATGGTCTGAGTCGGCATACACTATGGTTTCAACTCCCGTTCCTTTGGGATACCATAATCCTAGGTGTGTGGTGCCTTTTATGTATCTAAAAATTCGTTTTACGGCTTCAAGATGTGATGTTTTAGGATCTTCTTGAAAGTGAGCACATAGACAAACACTAAACATAATGTCGGGTCTACTAGCCGTGAGATTGTTATCTACCGATTCACCTTCTTCATCCTTGGTGAGTTTGGTTTCCGAAGACATAGGTGTTTTAATAGGTTTAGAGTCTTCAAGACCAAATTTCTTAAGCATGTATTTTATGTATTTAGATTGGTTAAAGAATATCCCATCTTCTAATTGTTTGATTTGAAGTCCTAAGAAAAAGTTTAGTTCTCCCATCATACTCATCTCAAACTCGTCATGCATGATTTTTGAGAAATCATCACATAGCTCTTGACAAGTTGATCCGAATATGATGTCATCCACATATATTTGGACAATGATAATATGTGAATCCTTTTTCTTGGTGAAGAGAGTGTTATCTACTAAACCCATGGTGTACTTATGTTCAACTAAGAATGTTTTAAGTTGATCATACCATGCTTTTGGTGTTTGCTTAAGTCCGTATAAAGCCTTTTTAAGTTTATAGACATGATTAGGTTTTTCAAAATCGGTGAAACCCGGAGGTTGTACGTCATATACTTCTTCATTTATAAATCCGTTCAAAAATGCACTTTTGACATCCATTTGAAAAAGTTTGAAATCATGTGCACATGCATATGCAAGTAAAATTCTAATTGACTCGAGCCTAGCAACCGGAGTAAAAGTTTCATCGTAGTCAATGCCTTCTTGTTGATTATAACCTTGTGCTACTAGCCTAGCTTTGTTTCTAGACACTACACCATTTTCATCCATTTTATTTCGAAAGTCCCATTTTGTTCCAATTATAGTTTGACTTTTTGGTTGAGGAACTAATGTCCAAACATTATTTCTAACAAATTGATTTAATTCTTCTTGCATTACTATGATCCAAGATTCATCTTTTATAGCTTCATTTATATTTTTGGGTTCAATGGTTGATACAAAACAAAAGAAGTTACTTTGATTTTGGACTTTTGATCTTAAGGTTCTTTCATTAATTTTTTCTATGACACTATCTAATGGATGACTTTTAGACTCTTTGATATTGACAATTTCTTTATTTTATAGTTCATCTTCCTTGTCATTATCTAGATTCTCTTGGTTTTCAACAATTTGACTTTCAACTAAGTCATCATCTACCAAAGGTGATGTCTTAGAGGGAGGTGGACTTTCGTCAAACGTTACGTTTAGCGATTCCTCGACTCTTAAGGTTTCTTTGTTTAAAACAATGTAAGCTTTGCTATTTTGTGAATATCCAAGAAATACACCTTCATAAGACTTTGGGTCAAATTTGGTGAGATACTCCTTTGTGTTTAGAATAAATCATTTACTACCGAAAACTTTAAAGTATCCTAGCGTAGGCTTTTTACCTCTATATAGTCATATGGAGTTTTGTTCAAAAATGGTCGTATTAAAACTCTATTTAAAATATAGGTGGATGTGTCAATGGCGTTACACCAAAAAATTTGTGGTATGTTTTGTTCATTAAGCATTGTTCTACTCATCTCTTGAAGTGTCCGGTTTTTACGCTCTACTACACCGTTTGATTGAGGAGTACGAGGAGCTGAAAAGTTATGTGTTATGCCATTAGCATCACAAAAAGCTCCAAATTATATTTCATTATCAAATTCACGACCATGATCCGTTCTAATTGACACAATGCGACTTCCTAGTTGGTTTTGAATTTTCTTACTAAGAATTTCAAATTTATCAATAGCTTCGTTTTTATTTTTCAAAATTTTTGTCCAAGTGTATCTTGAATAATCATCTACTATGACCAAAGTGTAGAAGTTACCTCCATAACTTTGTATAGCGGATGGACCAAATAAATTCATATGCAAAAGTTCTAGACACCTAGATGTAGACACCATATTTTTAGCCTTATGGCTACTATGAACTTGTTTTCCAATTTTGCAAGCATCACAAAAGTGTTGGTCATATTTCAACTTGGGTAAGTTCCTAACGAGTTCTTTTGATGATAGAGATTGGATGAGTCTCATATTGGCGTGGCCTAGATGTCTATGCCAAAGAGTTGAGGTATCATCTAAATTGGTGAGGAAAAGTTTATCTCTAGATGTTTTATCAATCTTCATAACGTATACGTTATTCTTCTTAACTCCTTTAGCTATGGTTATTCCATCTTTTAGTATTTTACTTTCATGTTCGCTAAATAGTACGTTATACCTCTTATCACATAGTTGAATAATGCTAAGAAGATTAAATCCTAGATTATCCACATGAGCAACATTTTCAATAGAGAGTGAGTCATGAGAGATTGTACCTTTTCCGATGATTTTGCTTTTCAATTTGCTACCAAAAGTGACATTACCTCCGTCGTACTCTTGGTATGTTGAGAAGAGGCTTTTATCTCCCGTCATGTGTCTTGAGCATCCACTATCTTTGATCCACTCGTCTGGTTCCAACCCGACTTTCAAGCATACCTAAGTCACATGAAAACTCAAGCATTTGGTCCCCAATATCTCATGGGTCCATTTTGGTTAAACATCCCATTTACTTGGTTCATGTATGGGAATGGTGGATATGAGTTCCATGGCTTGTAGTTAGGAGTTTGAAATTGCCTTGGGAAGTTCCATGGCATTTAGTTAGGAGTTTGTTATTGCTTTTTGGAAAGGGGCGTTTGGGAATAGGTGTTTTAGGCCTCTGTTGAGTAGTTTTGGATCTATACTCATTTTTAGCAAGTCCTAATCCTATTGTAACAGCTGGTTTTTGTTTAGTTTCGTTTGTAATAGTGTTAGGTTTCTTTGTGACTTTAACAAACTCAGTACGAGCCGACTTACAAGCTTTCTGTTCTGCTGAGGTACCCACGGAACCAATCTTTTCCACAGGCGGAACCAAAATTTTGGTTCCGTCTGATCCGTGGGTTCCTGAGACAGTTTTATCGTATGGTAATTTCTAGATTTTCATTATTTCATCCGCACAACAAATATTTTTATCAAACTTTTTGAACTTAGAGTTTTGTTTGATAAGTGCATCCTGTGTGATTTTAAGTTTCTCCAATTCAAGTCTAAGCTCTTGACATGATGTACATACCTCGTCAATAGCTTTACTCTTTTCTAAACGTTTTGCTTTTTCTTTTAACTCATAAACTTCATTTTCTAAAAATTCCTTTTTGGTTTTCAAAAACTTGTTTTTGTTTATGATTTTTAAGCTAAGTTCACATAGTTTGTTATATTCCTTTTGCAAGGTGTCATCATCAATAGAAGAATAAGATGAGTCAGAGTGTACCTCGTTTGAGTCTTGAGCCATGAGAGCAATTTCTTCATTCTTTGGCTCCTCATCATCATGATCCTTTCGAAAGGATTTCTTGTCTTCTCGAGGTTGTCTTACGAACCTTCCTCGTCTTCTAAAGAACTTTTTGAAATCTCTTACGGCCATGGCATATTCTTCATCTTCACTACCCGAGCTAGATTCTTCGTCATCACTTGAGTCCACTCTAGCTTTCAAGGCAATGGATTTGACTTTTTCCTTTTTACCCTTAACTATCTCCGAATCCTTTTCCATTACCATTTCATGAACTTTGAGGTTTCCAATTAGCTCGTCAAGTGACATGCTTGAAAGATCTTTAGATTCTTCAATGGCCGTCACTTTTGCTCTCCACTTCGGATGGAGTGCTCTAAGAAATTTCCTGACAAAGTTCTTGCTACAAAAAGATTCATCAAGTGCTTTAAGGGAAGTAATGATAGTATTAAACCTAGCAAATGCACTATTAATGATCTCATCTTCAGGGATAACAAATTGTTCATATTGTTGAACAAGAAGATCAATTTTGTTATCCTTGACTTGTGAGTTTCCTTGATGAGTGATTATTAAAGATTGCCAAATTTCTTTAGCGGTTTTACACATAAAGACTCTTTCATACTCCTTTTTAGGTAAAGCATTGTAAAGCATTATTTTTGCTTCATTATTTTTAGAAATTAACTTCTTTTTCTCATCACTATGACGAGCAAGTGAAGTATCCTCATCCCGACCACTTGTGATATCTTTTATTATAGCTTTATGATCACCTTCTATAATTATATACCATAGATCTATGTCTTTTGATTTCACATAAGTTTCAAAGTGGTTTTTCCAATAGATAAAACCATTTGGTTCAAATAGTGGTGGTCTTTGCATAGATTGCCCTTCTTTGAAGTTTTCAAAATTCATGGATCGTTCTAAGTTTTAAAATACAATATATTTTAAAAATCTTGAGTAACGTAGCTCTTGATGCCAATTATGGAAAACTAGAAGGGGGTTAAATAGTTTTACCGTTTTAAAAATAATTTAGTTTGAGGACTTTATGTGAATTCAACTGATGTAAATAATAAACGATAAGTAATATGCAAGTAAATAAAGAAACGATCAAACCACAACACGAGTGTTTATAGTAGTTCGGTCTACAAGGACTTTTTTTCCTTATCCTACTCCACTCCCCGAGTATCCAACTCGAGAGTATCCTTCACTAATCAACAAGCTCCTTTATCAGGTGGAGAAAACCTTTACACGTCGCTTACACAATATTTCTGACACAAAGCTAGATGTCGAGTTCTTTTACAAGGGCATAACCACTCCCGTCACACTACGTATTTTGAGGACTAAAATACTAATCGATCACTACAGAGATTTATGATGGTTTGGTACAAACAATGATGTATGAATTAATACAATTCACACAATGACAAACAAACAAGTCTTGCAACGTTTTGTTGAAACTTGTAAGTCTTTGAATGATGCTTTGATCTTCTTGCTACAAAAGAAGTTCACTAAAATGAATATGAATGAGTTAGTTACAGAGAATGATGAATGAGAGAATGTATATTGTTTTTATGTATGTAAGTGATTATTAAACAACATGGTGTGGCTTGCTATTTATAGGCAACAAGTGCCAGCAAGCCGCAGATCAGGCAGAACCAATAATTTTGTTCCGTCCTTGTAGTATTTTGGTTCCGCCGGGACTTGACATAGGATCTTCAAAATCTTTATCAAATCTAACCAAAATATATACCATATCAAATCTAACCAAAATATTTACCATATCTTCCAAGGATCCTATAGAGATATGCAATCTAAGATTTACTAGAGTATGATGATCCATGGAATGATGTAAAAATGCATTTTCATTTTGATTAAAATGTTTAGGAAAGTAAACTTGTAAAATGTATATACTAGCTAGCTAAATGATGTTGATTAAGAAGTAATTAGTTAGTTAATAAGTTACTAAAAATGTTTGATTACCTATGTTATCATAAGACACATTTTTATTGATTGTAAAACATACTAATTTTACTTTGACACCTAATGTGTCACTTTATTTGTTTTTAACACCTAATGTGACACTTTTCTTAAAATGACTAAAATGCTATATATGAACAAACAATTTGTAACTTATGTTAAAATCTATTTGTGTTTAAGAAAAGACTTGTAACTATATATATAAATGACTTAACTAGGTTTATGTTTTGCTAAAATAAAGTTTATAATTGTCGTTAACAAAATATAGCAAAGATCGTAAAATATAAATAACGTTTTTTAGACGATATTTGTATTAACACATAGGCAAGGCTCATAAAATATAATTTCTAAATACATAGATTAGTGAGAGGGAAGTGGTGTCGCCATAATCACCAGAGCATTAGGTTTTTTTTTTTTTTTTTTTTTTTTTTTTTTTTTTTTTTTTTTAATTTCAATTTCTAAATAATATTAGTCTAACAATAAGTGTTGGTTCTAGTCCAATGGACATCTATCTTCAATTTTTAATGTATTTTGCTTTTATAAAATACCATTTTCATATTGAATCTTTAATATGATTACATCCTCAACCCGGACTTTAAAATGTTTACATCTTGTTTATGTATGGTATGTAAACCGGTTTAAAGATGAGATGGGAATGGTTTTATTGTTTGGTTCTTTTGTGTAGCACGATATTGTCACACCCTATCTAAGGCAGAAACATGAGGCACGACGGAGAGTTATTGTCATAAAAAATCGGTACAAACATAGAGAATACTAAATGAATTCATACAACGTTCCATGACGTCATCCGACACATAGTGGGAACTTGTGTCGTGACTAGTAAAACCACGACAACATAGTTATAAGTCATACATAAGATTTACCGCAGCATGGGACAATTACAAGTCTAGAAATCTCAAATACATCAAATAACAACATAGTCTCTAAAGAAATTCAGCCGACGAAAATGACCCGCGAGGGTAAGTCTTAGGTTTTGCTATGGCCAAATAGGAAGCTCTATCCTCCTTAAGCATTATTAATGTTATCACCTGAAAATGGATACTTGAAAATATGAACATAATGTTGGTGAGCTCGTAGGTTTAAGTAATAACACATTTGTCATGCTAAGAGTATGATTAGGACAATTGTGCATATAGATAGCGCAAAGCAGTTAGTACAAATAGTTATCCAAACCACAAGTCAATTTAATAGAGTCACAAGTGCTTTAGATTTCCAAACATGTCGCCTACCAGGTGGAGCTAAACGGTTGGCTTAATAGTCATCACATAATCATCAACATAGATATTATGTACAATCAACCGCTAGCACTGAAATACACAAGTATAAACACATATATCGTCCAAAAAAGTAAAAAGATTTAGCACAACATAAAGTATTTGAAATAGATTTTGAGTATCATTTTCCCCCAAGAAATTAGTAAAAAGGGGTCACGAGAACTCACCTCAACAAAGTACTACAACCGAGAAAATAGTAATGTCTAACGTGCAAAGAAACCTTAACCGCGACCTATGGAACACGCCGTCATAGGAACGATTTGATATTTACTATATGCATATGAGTTTTATAAACTTTTATCACCAATACGTGTTTGCGTTTAAGTTTTACAAGAAAATATGTTTGCGTTTAAGTTTTACAAGAAAATATGTCGTACGCAAAATAGTTCGCAAACTTGCTCTCTTCGTACTCTGCTTCCAATCTGCTAAGCTCCCGCTCCTTACTCTCGTTCCAGCACGTATCGCCTTCAGAACCTAGCCCAAATTGATCCAGATGAGGTTGATATTGTTGTTGCTCAACAAATCTTGGTGCATCAGATGAAGTTGATACACCTTGCCCAAATTGTCGGTTCTGTTGTGATACAAAACCAGCTTCCACATTTTCCTCAAAACTCCAGCAGATCTTGTTGCTGATTTGGTCCTGAATCTGTGAAATGCAACCCCACAACGTCTCACTAATGGCTCCGTCTTTGCGAGCTTCATCGTTCAAAAACTGGTCGAACACAACTTTTCTTTCTTCAGAGATGTCTTTGCAGTCTGCGTATCGTTGTCTCAATCTTTGTTTCTGTGCCTTTGCAAGCTCAAATTGCTTGATAACTTCGATCAGAGCCTGTTGTCGAGCCTCATCGTCTTTTTCGGCTTCTTTTTTGATATACTTTTGCATTTGTTCGATGGTATGGGGGAGACAACAAGCCATTTTGAATAAAAGAGAAGTGTAAGTGTGTTTAAAAGATTTTTTTTTTTTTTTTTTTTTTTTTTTTTTTTTGCTTTGCAATGTATTCTCAATTAGCAAGAAACAAAAAAAAAAAAAAAAAAAAAAAAAAAAAGGAAAAAAAAAAGATGGAACTCAATCGATCGCACTGGCGATCTCTATTCTCATTTCTTCCCAATCGATCGATCACTTCATTTTGGCTACAACAAGGATGATCGAAAGCGATCGAATCCCACGATCGATCGTTGATGCTTACTGCATCCAGCCTTAGGCTGAACGCACTCGACCGTATTTAATCGGTCAGTCGCTCCAAAAATCACAAACCGACCGATAGTTTGGTCGGTCGCATGGGATGTGAACAATCGGTGGCTTCTGGTCGAATCACAATATCGATCGCTTAATCGACTGAATTTAAAGCTTGCATCAAACCAAAAGTAAATCAAACCGTTGCCTATTAAAAAAAAAAAAAAAAAAAAAAAAAAACTTTTTCAATCTTATAAATACTTACCTCAAACACACAATTTCAAACACAATTCATATTCAACTTCTCATCCATAAACCACTTCTCATCAAGTCAAAGAAAAGCACTCCCACATCAAAAGACCGATGATCCCGACTATCCCAAAATGCCCCGAATTTAAACTTTGTTGGGAATTATCACAAGGTTCGAAGAAGACTTAATGAAGAACAGACTTAAGTTAAGTCTGGTAGTTATGATATTAAGTCTGGTTGTTAGTTAAGTCTGTTTGTAATAGTTAAGTCTGGTAGTTATGTTAAGTCTTGTTGACTTAATAGTTAAGTCGGGTCAGTAAAGTTAGGAAAGTTTATTAGTATTAAGTTAGGAAAGGATATGTATGAGTTAGGTATCTTTATAGAAGATACGTAAATATCCTTTCACACGGTTTTGTAATTAGGGTTTCCTTCAAGTATAAAAGGAACCCTAAAGATCATTATTATGTACGAACGAATTGTGTGAGTTAGTGAAATATATGAAGTTAGTGATAACTCTGTGTTCTTCATTGTTCTTGTTAATTTTCCGCGTTAACACTAACAATTGTGTAAGAGTTTCTCACTTGGATTGATTTGGATTTATTCAAGTCATCCACTAAGTAATCAAAGGCTACTTAGAGATCCATACAATACGTGGACCTACAAGTGGTATCAGAGCCTTTAGAGAGACTCTGAATTCGAAGAATACAATACCACAAACAAATTCTCAATCAATTCACCCTACACAATGTCTGGCCTTGAGCAACCTATCAACACTGAAACTTTTTCAAACCATAACAGTGAGGATGAGAGGTCAAATCATGAAGAAGAAAACCCTGAAACCAGCACCTCTAAATCACAACCAACCATCCCTACAACCACCACCATATCCAACATTAAGCTTCCAATACTGAAGAGAGAAGAATATGATATATGGGCCATGGAGATGGAACATTACTTGGAGTACATTGAGAGTGAAGTTTGGAAGGTTATTCAGAAGGGAAATTCAAAGAAAAGGGTTTCAGTTGGTACAGATGGGCAGATTAGAATATTACCACCATTGACTGCTGAGGAGATACGGGCTGTGGAAAAGGAGAAGAAGGCCAGAACCTTGCTGCTTATGGCTATTCCAAAGGAGCATCTACAAAGGTTTCATGGTATGATAAATGCCAAGGAGATTTGGGAGGCCATTAAGAAACGTTTTGGAGGGAATGCAAACTCTAAAAAGATGCAGAAGGCTGTTCTTAAACAGCAATTTGAAACATTCAGTGTGTCAAAGGCTGAAGGATTGGAAAAGGGTTATGACAGATTTCAACATCTTCTGTCACAACTAGAGGCACATGGTGCTGCTATATCTGATGAGGATGTTAATCACAAGTTTCATAGGTCTCTACCTCAAGAATGGGCAAATGTGTCAATGACTATGAGGATGAAGGATGAAGTTGACTCAATGACCCCAGATGACCTGTACAACAATCTTAGGATTTTTGAACGGGACATCAATGAAACCACTCAGGCATCTCCTAGTTCTTCAAATGTTGCTTTTGTGTCTCAAAATAAAGGCAGCACTTACAAGGCTAAGTCTGGCAGTGTTAAGTCTGGTTTCTATGAAGCTTCTACAAGGGAAAGAACTGCTCCTACAGGCTTTGCAGATGAGGTGATTCACTCATTCTTCGCCAATCAACAAAAAGATGAGAGCTTTATCAGTGAAGATTTGGAGCAGATAAATGATGCTGAGGTAGAAGATATGGACATCAAATGGCACATTGCCATGATTGCTCTGAGGGTAAAAAGGTTTCAAAAGAAGTATGGGAGGTCTATTAAGTTCAATAACAAGTCTCCAGTTGGGTACACTAGAAGGACAGTTGAATGCTACAATTTTCATAAGCATGGACACTTTGCTAGAGACTGCACAGAGAAGTCTGCTGATGGGTATAGGAAGAAAGATGAACAAGATGACAAGCTGGAAAGGAACCATATGAGTATGGTGACATTGGAAGCTGGAGCTATTAACTGGAATGAGCACACAAAGGAGAATGAAGAGTCCAGTCTTGCACTCATGGCCATTGGTTCTAGTAATGAGGTACCATTATGTTCCAAATTATGTACTGATTCCTATAATCATGTTAAGGCTTTGTGTGATGAGCAGTTGACACTGATAGGTGACCAAGAAGCACAAATTTTAGCTTATAAAAATGCTCTAAAAACATTAGAAGCACAAAAAGGCACCCTTCAGAAACAACATGCTGATTTAAATGAAAAATTATTCTTTCAGGCTAATAAAATATGTGCACAAGATGAAAAAATTAAAAGATATAGACAACTTGGCCTAAGAATACAAAAAGAGAGGGATGATTTGAGAAAACGTGTTGATTAGTGGAATAACTCTAATAACAATCTGTTTAAATGTTGGGATTCTCATGTGAGGTCAAATAAGAAACATGGCTTAGGGTATGAGGAGGATGAGAAAAAGGCCATATTTAAGCATAGAGAGGATGATTATGAAGGTAAACCTTTGTATAATAGGTTTGTTAAGGCTGATGATTTCAAGGGAGTTCCACATCCATTGAGTGGAGACTATACTCCTCTTGAAAAAGAGGAGTTAGATGACTCTCTATTTGTGTATGGAAAAAGAGGTCCTCAAATGCCTGAGTCAACCACCTCAGAGGACAAAACTAGTGAGTATTCTACTTGTCAATCTAATGACACTGAAGGATCCATTGGTGATGTCTCTGACAACTCTAAGTCTGAGTCAAAAAGTGAAGTAAAAGAGAGTCCTGAACCTAAGATTGTTAAGGAAAGTGAACCTATTGTGACTGAACCAAAACCCCAAACAGTTAAACCTAGTTGTGTCAACCACATAAAATCTCCTAGGGAATCTGTTGCAATGAATGAGTCACCCAAAAATGATAGAGTTCACAGAGAAGTTAGGAGTAGTTACACTTACACTCCTAAGAGTGAATACTGGTAATGTCAATAGTAAACCAGTGTGGAATAAGGTTAACAGAATCAATCATGCCAACCAATTTGTCCCCAGACCAGCCCAACATGTTAACTCTACCCGACCAAACTTTAACATTAATTCTGGTAGACCAAATATTAAGTCTGGTTTGAGGAACTTTAATTCGGGTAGGCAAAATTTCAATTCTGTGAGGCCTAAAGTCAATTCTGGTTATGCTAATCAAATGAGACCCAGACAGCCTTTCCACAAACCACAGGTGAATACATATAATCAAAGAAACCATTTTCATAAATCTTATTCACCTGTGAGGAGACCAATTGCTAAGAATACAGCACAACCTTCAAATTCTAATGCTGTAAAGGGTAATGGGGGTTCTGCTGTTAAGACCTCAGCATGTTGGTCTTGGGATCCATTCAAGAATGAATACACCTATAAATCCCAAAGCAACAGTGGATCAGTTTCATATAAAACTTTTAAATATGTTGATCCACAAGGCGGACCCAAGCCTACTCAGGCATGGGTTCCTAAGAGAAACTAACTTCTCTTCTTTTTGTGCAGGATCATCCACTCAGCTATATGGGAGATAGAGGAATTTTTGACAGTGGGTGCTCTGGGCACATGTCTGGTAACAAGGACTATCTGAAGGATTTCCAAGAATTCAAAGGAGGTTCTGTTACCTTTGGAGGAAGCAAGGGGCAGATTACTGGAAAAGGAAGAATCATTATGGGCAACTTAGAATTTAACAATGTATCTTTTGTAAAAGAACTTGGGCAGTTTAACCTTTTATCTATATCACAAATATGTGATACGCAGCATAAGGTGCTTTTTACTGAAACTGAATGTCTTGTTTTGACTCCGGATTTTAAGATGCCTGATGAACATCAGATCCTTCTTAAAGTTCCCAGACAACACAACATGTACAGTTTTGATATGAAAGCATCTGAACCTGTAAAAGGTTCTACCTGTTTGCTTGCAAAAGCTACTTTGGATGAATCTAAGTTGTGGCACAGAAGGTTAGGTCATGTAAATTTCAAGAATATGAATAAGCTTGTGAAAAATAATTTGGTTAGAGGGTTACCATCAAAAGTGTTTAAAAATGACCAAACCTGTGTAGCTTGTAGCAAGGGCAAACAACATAGGGCATCATGTAAGGCTAAGTTAGATAGGTTAATCACTGAGCCTTTGCATACCTTACATATGGACTTGTTTGGCCCTACATCTGTCCAAAGTATTAATCATGCTAGCTACTGCCTTGTCATTACAGATGATTGTACTAGATATTGTTGGGTGTTCTTTATGTCTAGGAAGGATGAAACCACACCTTTGATTCAAACTTTCATTAGGTAGATTGAAAACCTACTTAATAAAAGAGTTAAAATCATTAGGAGTGACAATGGCACTGAATTTAAGAACAAAAGCATGATGGAGTTCTGTGGTAATAGAGGAATAAAACAACAGTTTAGCAATGCTAGAACTCCACAGCAGAATAGAGTTGCTGAGAGAATGAACAGGACACTAATTGAGGCAGCTAGGACTATGCTAGCAGATTCACTTTTACCTACAACCTTTTGGGCAGAAGCAGTTAGTTGTGTCTGCTACATCTTTAATAGGGTTAGAGTGACCAAGCCTCAAATCAAAACACCTTATGAGCTTATGTTTGGCCATAAACCAATTGTAAGCTATATAAGGCCATTTGGGTGTTATGTAACTATTCTTGATACAATCAGTGTTCTAGGGAAGTTTGAAGGAAAGTCTGATGAAGGTTTTCTAGTTGGGTATTTACTGAATAGTAAGGCCTTTAGGATTTACAATCTAGTGACCAAGAAAGTTGAGGAAAATTTGCATGTCAACTTTCTTGAAGAAAAACCCAATGTGCAGGGATTAGGACATAGATGGATGTTTGACATTGATTACTTAACAGATTCTATGAACTATATTCCTGTCTCCAAGGAGAATCAAGCTAACCCTGATGCAGGTACCACAGAAACTACTAACCATGCAGGTACCCAAGATCCTTCTAATGCAGGGAACACTGATCAAGAAAATGAAAGTGCAGAGCTCATTGTAATTCCTACCACAAAAGTTAAGTCTGCTGCAGCTATAGCAGATACCAAGAAGTCTTCTCCACAAGTGAAGGAACTTGAGATCAAGTCTCAGGAAAAAGCAAAGGAGGCTACTTCTATCAAGGATTCAGAGGATGTATTGTCTTTCAGAAAAGAGATGGATGCTTTGGCTGATTAATATCTTGGAAAGCAGGATACCAGTACTTCCAACACTACCAGTACTTCCAAATTTAAGTCTGGTAGTGATGCTCAACCAGAACTTACTCCAAGTGCTGTTTGTGTTGACTCTGAGATGCCAGAACTTGAAGTGTTCACAAACCCAAATGAAGGTATCTTTGAAGGGGCTTCCTATGATGAAGAAGGTGTCATAACTGACTTCAACAACTTACCCACAGAAGTGGTTGTAAGTCCAACTCCCACACTCAGAGTTCACACCAATCATCCCAAGAGTCAAATCATTGGTGATCCTAAGTCTGCAGTTCAAACAAGAAGCAAAGTGCAAATACATTCTGATGCTCATGCACTTGTGAGTTTTGTTAAGAAGCAACAAAGGGTTAACCATAAGGATCAGCAACATTGCTTGTTTGCTTGCTTCCTTTCCCAAAAGGAACCCATAACAGTTGCTGAGGCATTGGATGATGAAAGTTGGATAGAAGCCATGCAGGAAGAATTGATGCAGTTCAAGTTGCAGAAGGTTTGGGTTCTTGTAGATCTACCTTATGGAGCTAAAGTCATTGGTACTAAGTGGGTCTTCAGAAATAAAAGGGATGAAAGAGGAGTGGTAGTAAGGAACAAAGCAAGATTGGTAGCACAAGGATACAAACAGGAGGAAGGCATAGATTATGATGAGGTTTTTGCTCCTGTAGCCAGGATTGAGGCTATTAGGTTATTTTTAGCCTATGCATCATACATGGGATTCAAGGTATATCAAATGGATGTTAAGAGTGCCTTCCTCTATGGCACTATTGAAGAAGAAGTGTATGTACACCAACCTCCTGGTTTTGAGGATCCTGCTAATCCAAATCAAGTGTACAAGGTTATTAAGGCTCTCTATGGTCTTCACCAAGCTCCCAGAGCTTGGTATGCTACTCTCTCCAAGTTTCTGGAAGGTCATGGGTACATCAGAGGTTGTGATTGACAAGACTTTATTCATTAAACGAGACCAAAAGGATATCATTCTTGTCCAAGTTTATGTGGATGATATCATTTTTGGATCAACAAAGAAGTCTTGGTGTGTAGAGTTTGAAGGCTTAATGAAAGGCAGGTTTGAGATGAGCTCAATGGGAGAACTTACATTTTTCTTGGGGCTGGAAGTAAAGCAAAAGGCTGATGGCATCTTTATTTCTCAAGACAAATATGTTGCAGAGATTTTGAAGAAGTTTGAATTTGCAAATGTAAAGACTGCAGTCACTCCCATGGAGAATAAGGTGCCTTTGACAAAGGATGAAGATGCTGCTGATGTGGATGTGCATCATTACAGATCCATGATAGGTTCTCTAATGTATCTTACTGCTTCTAGACCTGACATTATGTATGCAGTATGTGTTTGTTCACGTTTTCAGGTACACCCAAAGACTTCACATTTTCATGCTGTGAAGAGAATCTTTAGGTACCTTAAGGGCAAACCAAATTTGGGCCTTTGGTATCCTAAAGAGTCATCGTTTGACCTGGCAGCCTATTCAGATAGTGACTATGCTGGTGCAAGCCTTGATAGGAAATCCACAACAGGAGGTTGTCAATTCCTTGGAAACAGATTAATCTCTTGGCAATGCAAGAAGCAGACAATTGTGGCTAACTCAACTACTGAAGCTGAGTATGTGGCAGCTGCTAATTGCTGTGGACAAGTCTTATGGATTCAGAATCAGCTGCTGGACTACGGTTTGAATTTTATGAATACTGTTATCCACATAGATAATGAAAGCACTATCTGTATTGTTAAGAACCCAGTATACCACTCTAAGACTAAACATATAGAAATTAGGCATCACTTTATTAGAGATTGCTTTGAAAAGAAATTGATTAGAGTGGAGAAAATACATACAGACTTTAATGTTGCAGACCTGTTGACTAAAGCTTTTGATGGCCCTAGGTTTAATTATTTGGTAGTCAACATTGGTATGATGAACCCCTAGTTGGACTTAAAGGGAGGTTTGTGTTAAGGGGAGGTCAAAATGTAAAGTTTGTATACTAACCAGCACTTAGGTTATTTTTAAGTCTTGTAGTTTTATTTTAATTCTGTTAGTGATAAAAAAAAATCTATTTTGTTACAGTGCTGGATTAAGTTGATAAGTGAGACTATTGGAACTTCTTACTTGGTGGAGGTGCATAGCACTAACACAACAAAAGGTTATCAGTCCACCTTGTCTCATCCACACAAGGACTGACTAATCCTGAGCAAACGGCTACAGGTAAAGATAGCTCAAATCCGTTTATGGCTGACAATTTGCCAAAAATTGTATGGTATTCAACTCACCATATCTGAATTTGTGAAGAGTTGACTAGCCCACAAGATTATGGCTTGTGGTAAAGGCTGTGGAAAACCATAAATGGTAATCAATTCACCATGATGAGGTGCATTCCATCAAAGAATTGGCTAGTCCAAAAGGGTACAGCTTTTGGTAAAGACATCACAAATCTGTTGATAGTTGATGATTTACTAAAAATCATATGATTATCAATGTACCATGGTCTTACACACCAAAACATTTGGCTACTCCAGTAGTGAGGGCTATTGGTAAAGAGACATCAAATCCATTAATTTTCAATGATTCACCTCTCACATGAGTTTACACACCTGGAAGTGATGAGAATAGATATTAAACTTAACAGGAATTGATGTACAAAATGTCATGGTTGCTGGAAAGATCAAGTGGATGGCATATCAGATGGTGAAAAGATCAAGTTGCTGTATAAAGAATCAAATTTGCAGATTTAAAGTGATTTGAAGATCAAGATAATTCCAAGTGTTTAAAGTTTAATCCTCAAAAGCCTACACAAAAGGAACTTGAAGTTCATGGAACATGAAGATCAAGTTAGGAGAGGATTGTTGGGAATTATCACAAGGTTCGAAGAAGACTTAATGAAGAACAGACTTAAGTTAAGTCTGGTAGTTATGATATTAAGTCTGGTTGTTAGTTAAGTCTGTTTGTAATAGTTAAGTCTGGTAGTTATGTTAAGTCTTGTTGACTTAATAGTTAAGTCGGGTCAGTAAAGTTAGGAAAGTTTGTTAGTATTAAGTTAGGAAAGGATATGTATGAGTTAGGTATCTTTATAGAAGATACGTAAATATCCTTTCACACGGTTTTGTAATTAGGGTTTCCTTCAAGTATAAAAGGAACCTTAAAGATCATTATTATGTACGTACGAATTGTGTGAGTTAGTGAAATATACGAAGTTAGTGATAACTCTGTGTTCTTCATTGTTCTTGTTAATTTTCCGCGTTAACACTAACAATTGTGTAAGAGTTTCTCACTTGGATTGATTTGGATTTATTCAAGTCATCCACTAAGTAATCAAAGGCTACTTAGAGATCCATACAATACGTGGACCTACAAACTTTTCGCCGAAAAACAACTTCCAACTAACCGGCATAACACCACCACAACAACGGGGTATTCGATTTCGTGCACCCTCTTTGAATACTCATCACGATTACCACAACCCAACCAAAATCAAAACATGTTTTACCTTAATCGTCCATATGTTCCATCGTATCGTCCTAACACGAATTATTACCAAGAACCAAGTGGGTCGTCGTATCGGCCTAACATGGATTCCTCGCAATCTCCCCAACCGTATCAAGATTATTCCCCGATTCGGGATGTTAATCTTGAGATGGATTTTGAGGATTTTATGGACAACCAAGCGACGCAACAATATCCGACTCAAGATGCGTCGATGGGGCAAGGTTCGGGTCACCGTTCTTACCATGGTTCGTACCACGGTTCTTTCCCCGTTGAAGACGATGACGATGTCGAAAAGACATCACCCGTCAAACCAAGGACCGCTTCGCGACGTGCTACAAAGGTGAAGGCGAAGGACAAAGGGAAGAAGGCCGAACCGTCCCAAAAACAGGCTACATGGACAAAGGCGGAAGAGGTCGCTCTTTGTAAAGCTTGAGTTTTTGTGTCAGAAAATTCCCAACGAGGTAATGCTATTAACAGGAAGCGCTTTTGGGAGGAGGTGGTACAATATTTTAATAAAGAAACCGGTTCAAATCGAAGCTACGACTCAATCAGCAGCAAATGGAAGAATCGGATTCGGAGTAGGGTTGGAAATTTTGCTGCTATCATGGATAATATCCATCTTAACCATGGTAGTGGTGAGAATGATGTTGATGATCGGGAGAAGGCTTTGAGGGAATACCGTATGGTTTACGGTCATGATTTCAACTTGGTGGAATGTTGGAAAATCTTGAGGCATCACGATGCTTGGAAGACGGAGGGGGAAGCTATCCGAACGAATAGTAGGAAGAAAACAAAGGGCTCTACCACAACTTCGGGGTCAACACAAGGTCCTTTGAATTTTCAAGAAGTCGATGATTCTGAAACTGAAGACGATACTAGAGAATCACGACCAGAAGGTCGTGACGCAGCTAGGAGGAAATCATCGTCCTCCTCTCGTGATCCACCACAATCGTTTGTAGCTTCTCTAACCAAGAATTTCTTCAAATCGAAGCATTCAAAAGAGGGAAAACAGAAGGTCATCCCGGATGATTATATGAAGATGAAACAACAAGAGCTGGCCTTGAAAAAAGAGAAAATAGAAATTCAACGAAAACGTGTCGAACTCATGGAAAAATCAACCAAGAACCAAGATTTTCTCTTATACTACACCAAAATCGACCTAACATTGCCCGAAAGTCAACAAATTCATCTTAGGCAGCTTAAGGCAGAAATCAAAGAAAAATACAATTTAGCTGATTAGTTTACGTTTTTTTTTTTTTTTTTTTTTTTTTTTTTTTTTTTTTTTTTTTTAGTATTGTAATGTTTTTAATTCAGTATTGTAATGTTTTTTTTATTATTAATGAATTTTAAGTTTATTTTAAATGTTTGATTAAAAAAAAAAAGGGTCATCGACTGTGGCAGGTCGGTCTCTTCTGGTCGCCGGAAAGAGAAAGCTGACGTGGCAGCCGGTGACCCAGGTCGCTTGGGTCAACGACTGTGTTCGGCCTTAAGAGAAAAATGGGTAGCTTAATTATTATATCAGTCATTAAAAAACTAACAATTAATAGAGGCCGCCTTATCAAAAGACATTTTCTTTGAAGTTATTCACAATATTTTATACTATTTAACATTATTGTATAAATAAATTTAGATAGTAATAATGTAATATAGCTAAGGCTTCTCTTCATCAGGACAATTTACCACATGTGGCTAATAAAGAGTTTCGTTATGTACTCGTGACATTCTAGATTGTGAATTTGGATTATGAGTTAGGGGTACTTGGATGTTGTTGTCTAGGTGTATTTTGGTTGCTGTCAGGAGGTGTTTGGATGCTGCTATAAGACCATCTTTATTGGTGATCCAATCCAACCGGTTGGAGGGTATAAAGGACACAAACAATTAATATTATATTAAAAGTACATAAAGGAAAGAAAGAGAAGTGCATGAACCGGTCACTTGGTGACCTTCAAGTTCTTCACCCAATCTGCCACATGTCACAATATGGTTGGCTAGTTCTTTTTTTTTTTTTTTTTGGAAAGGTGGTTGGCTAGTTCTTGGTACAATGATACATATATTAATGGACAACTATATTTTTAAAATTCTTTATCTAAAATGACACATGTTACTATATTAATGGACAACTATATTTTCTTTCATTTTCTTATTGGTTAGCCATATTTTTGATAAACTAATAGATTATTTATTTTAGTTTTTTTAATTAAAAAAAAATATATATACTTAGTTTTCAGTCTCTATAAATATAGTCCAATATCGACATATTTTCATACACCTTCTCAATTCTTCATTTCTGATTTCTTAAACTTCTTATATATAGTTTATCTACTATGGATCCTAATTATCCAAATTATCTCCCAAACACCTCGTATTATGGAGGTTTTCAAAATCTTCTACACTCCCAGTCCCCGAATCTAAATCAAATGCCTAGTACACCCAACCATGAAACTTCACAACATATTTCTAGAAATTTGTTTGAAGATTCTCAAATACCAAGCAGAAGTACCGAAAAGAATGTAAAATGGGAAACCAAAGAAGATATAGCTTTGATGGCAGCATGGTGTCATGTTAGTGGTGATTCAACTCGTGGAAATAATCAAAGAAAAACTTCCATGTGGGCAAGAATTTGGCAAATGTATGAGCAGACAAGAGCTGAAAACCCAACAGAAATCGGCCCTCGGAATGAAAATCAAATGAAAGGTCGTTTTAAACGACTTAATGAAAACGCAAACAAGTGGGTCGCTGCTTACAGGGCAGCGTATAGTAGAATGAAGAGTGGAATGAGTATAAAAGATGTCGAGCTTGATGCACACAAAATTTATGAGGGGGATGGTAGCAAGTTCTTGGACTTGACTGTATTTAATGAAGTTATGTGTAAAAATCCTAAGTGGATGTTAAACATAGATCGTGACAATACACGATCACGTCGTATAGATGAAGAACCTAATGAAGAAAGTGGTGGCAGTACTCCACTGAAAGAATTGCAGATTTGAGAAGTTATATGAGAAATAGAGAACAATTGCGCAATAGAGAATCCCATTCATCTTTACAAAATGACTTGATTGAGCATATATGGCAAAAATTTAGCGATGATAATTAATTATGTCATTTGTATTTCTAAAATTTGCAATTTTTTATTTCTTCATGTTTTTGTAATTTTTTTTTTAATAAAAGACGTATTTTATTTCAATTAAAATTTAAAAATATAACATTTTTTTATTATTTATTTATTATTGAAATCGTTACTTTTCAAAAATATATTTA